>JAADWZ010000129.1:0-66907 GCA_023336445.1 Pythium dissimile | reverse complement strand
GGCGCAGACTCGGGCTCACCAGGGACTGGTAAAGGCCAAGTTGACTGGGACAAGTGGCGTCAGCGACACGATCGACACATTTACAGGTACGCTGACAACGAACTCGCTTCTAGGACTCAAATAACAGTCCTGCCGACCGGGGAGCCAGCGACAACAGCGCCGTTTCAGTTTCTCTTTCTCAGTTCTCCGCCGTTCCCGCTCGCACGACCCACTCGGAGAGCTCGGTCCTGGTATACCTGTTTTCAAACGAGCGCCATCGCACCCAGCTTGCCGGGCTGCCGACCCAGAGCGTCGCTGAGCAGGCGCCATATGTCCCGAACTACGGGGTGGTAAGAACTAGGGCGGCAAGTTGCTTGAGCGGTACTGCACGGCGCAAGGTCTGCCCCAGCTTCAAGCTCTGTTCGACACGAGGCCATGGGACGCGATGTGGGTGGACCGGGTTCGACACTTCTTCCTGGTTGATCCGACACAGCTCTCCGTCGCCCAAGTGGCGTCGATCGAGCGTCGGCTTCGCTTACAGTGCGAGTACCGCCAGGCATACTGGTTGATGACGCACTGGTTCTACCTGCCGAAGGCGACACGCCAGCAACTGACCGCAGCGTGGGGCAAACTCTACTCGAACCGGGAAAACCTCAAGCGTTTGCTCCGCAAGGAGTCCACCGCGCTCGACGCGGCTGCTCCGCCGAATACCTGTACAGCGCTGCTGCAGAGCGAGCCAGCGCTATGGATCGAACCGGTGAGGTCTTACCTCTGGGACCAGGACACTTTCGGACCGGGATCTTCGGCGATTGACCAGCTCCGAGTGCTCGACGTCGATGAACCGGTCTAGATACGAATTCTTGACGGACTCGGCGGCAAGTGCTGTGCGTGGTGCTCTTCCTCTCTTTCCCTGTCATCTCCCGGCGCGCTCGCCTGACCTGTCTCTGCCTCCGCCGTGGAATGATCCAGCCTACAAACCAGTACTGCTTACGCGATCCACCCCAGGCACTCCGGGACTGAGCTTCTTGTTTGGGTCGGCGACCGGGACAACGTCGGTTCTCCGAGCGTCGCAAATATAAATTGTTCACGACACAACAGGGTTGCATGTCTTCATCGTAGTCTTGATCTTCTAACCTTAACACACGTTCTTTTCTTGGATCTCACATTGTAACTATTCGATTTCTGTGCTAGTCGCACGGCTCTGGAGCTCGAGCCGTGCACGCGCCAAAGCCGATCGGCGCGCACTTGTTGTTCAAATGGATCTCGGGCGGCAAAGATCCGGATGGCTAACACTTCGCGAAGTCAGCCGGTTCCGCTTGGTGCCGATGGCGCCCCTAGGCCGCGTCTACCGCAGCAGTATCAGCGTCGTCGCCGGTCTCAGCATAGCAGTGAACCGGTTCCTCGCTCGTGGACTTGTCTCGAACTCGTAAAGCAGTTGGCCAGAGTCCATTCGCTCGACAGGGACCCATTCTAGATTGTCATACCCGGTCCAACAAACCAAGTACTCTTTCGCGCGACGCCCGTTCCTTGTTCGCGCACTGGTCCAGCGCATGTCCAGGATGGCTTCAGCCACGTACTGACCACTGTTCTCGTCTGGCTCCCAACTGTCTTCGGGCAGGATGGCTGCGTCGAGATCGTCTTGTTCTGGCATGTTCACAGGTTCAGACCAGCACGGTCGGTTCCCGTGGACGACTCGGGCCTTCAGCCGACCGACAAGGACCCAAGGCGTGATTCGATACAGCGTGCTGTCGACGTCGAGTCAAACCCGGAAACCTTCATCTCTCTCGGTGATACGGACCGTGCCAGGCATCGACCAGTTTCCGGCTCAGGTCCGGGCGAACCCGCGCTATATACAACCAGACTTGCTGATCAACCTCGAATCCAACCTTGACCTTGTCAGGTAACCAGCCGTATGCCTCGGTGGCTGCTTGAGCCCGGTCCTCCTTAGCTTGTTCCTGCAGGTCATGTGCCCACGACTTGGCATACTGGTGAGTTCAGTGTTTAACGTCGCCACAGGTACGCACTGAGCCGGTCTCGTCCACAAGGCGGGCGCTCCAACATGGCTGACACCGTTGTCTTGGCGTCCCAACCATGAAGCAAGAAGAGCGGCGTATCCTTGCGGACCGTTTCGTACATGAGCCGGTCCACAACGTCTTCCCAGTCATCCTGACCGGGTTACTCGACGTAGGCACACACACTCCGAATAACAGTCTGGACCGAGCGTTCTTGCTGACCGTTTGCCTGGGGCGATAGGCCAGGGTGGCTCGCTGCCGGCTCTGGATCATGCGTCGGAACTGGTTAAACACGTCACTAATGAACCGGGGATCTTGATCATGCCGGATCACGGCACTGGCGCCGAAACGCTGGAACACCATCCGCTCGTAGACGTCTGCAACAGCCGGTGCGGAAATGTCGTTCGTGGCTTGACACATCACATATCCAGAAAAAGAATCTTGGAACAAGAGCAGAGCGGTATTTCCCCGGTCGACTCTGGTAGTGGCGTCACAAAATCCATGGAGATGACCTGGAACGGACTGTCAGGCACGATGTTGCCGGGGCTGGGACCGGGATTGCGCAGTCACCCCTTGGCGGTGACGCAGTCAGTACACTCTCGATACATACCACGCCAGTAGTACTCCGACCGGACTCGCTCAAAGGTCCTCACAACGCTCTGGTGAAAATCGGTGTGACAAAGATGGAGCACGTCGTGTCGCATTTCAAACGGGACCACGACCCGGGCGTCATCTCTGCCTTGTTTCTCACAGAGTGGTTGGGCCGACCGACATACCGCAACACACCGACCATGTCCACGCAGAACTGGTCTGCCACCTTTGCGACATCTCGTGCCTCTCGATTACTCAGCCGAGCAAGTTGACCAGAAAGGAACCACCTAAACCCTGATGCGGGCCAGTTCTGGATCTGCATCTTGATGAGACCTGACTCGTCGCCATCGCTCCTCAACCGGACCCTCAACAACCACAAAATGGATGCACAACTTGCTGTACCGCGTCAGCAGCCGGGTTAGCCACTACGTCAACCATCGCATTATCATCACCAGAGCCGGGGCTGAACATGGCTTGCAGCTACACCGTCGGGCTGACCACGCTCACTAACTTCAGCCGCGGCTTCGTGCTCTGCAGGATGGTTGTGTACCACTGCAATCTCTGGCTCTGAGATGGGTATGCGTGTGACACCTTGTTGATTGCCTGTCCCAACACAACGTCATTGTGGGTAACATGATCACTAATGACGTCATCGCGGATGGCGTGAGCACTGTCACAGATCACATCACCACCGATGACACGATCAGTCACGACAGTGGTACCACCTGTCACTGACGCTCCTGGACGTCCAGTGGCTCCGCTGATGATCCGCTTGGCACGACGTAGAGCACGCTGGTGACGCTCAGACAGAAGCGGAGATGGAGGTCGGCTGGTGACGGTTCTTGTTGTTGCCGATTGCGAGTCAGGACGTGAACGTACTCTGTCGCGTCCGGCTCAGCAACTTCGAATACGTCGACGGGAAAATTGCTAGGATGCGCTGTCATCAAAGACGCCGGTTCGGTTACGGATTCCACTGATTCTTGCACTGGCTCTGTCGACTCGGGTCGACGGTACATCCGGTTCTGCAATCTTCCCAAGCACGAGTGTGTTGAGCACTCTGATTTCGTCCAGCTCATCTTGACTGGTTACCTCGAAGGTCACATACAGTTTTAACGCCTTTGACGCCAAGTAGTCAAAGCAGGTCGTTACCGGCTCGCTTCACGGGAATGAGTCGAACTCGGTCGAAATCCGGTTCGTGCGCTTTGTACTTCCCGAGCAACAGCTGCAGCCGAGGTTCATGACAGTTGATAGTACCCTCGCACTGCTAGATTGCGATCCGAGAATCACCGATGATCACCACACCCTTGGCTCCGGAAGTCTTGAGATATTTCAACTCGATCAACAGTGTACTCGGCTTCAATTACTGTAACCCCGGGCAGAGCGAGACCCGAAGCGGAGACCGGCTTCCAGCCGGGCATCTCCCACACAACGAAACTTGCAGTACAAGAGCGAGTCTTCATCTTGGCCGCATCATCGAATGTGAGCACCGGACCGGCAAACCCGTCATTCACCTTCGATTCCGAGTGGCCGGAGCCTCTCAACCCGGTTCGCCTTGTTCGGGACAAGTCGTTCAGCCAGTTCATCCAGCTTCTCTCTTGGAGTGATACTGGCAGACAACAGCTGAGCTAGGCCATCTTCATCCTTCCGCACCCGGTGAATTTCCAGGTCCACAGCGACAGGAACGTCGCCTACTGTAGACACCGGCCACTGAGAGTCCGGCTGGTTACTAACAGTTCAGAGCCGTCGTCCTGATGTAGACGATGACCCGTTGACCAGCTACCATCGCGTAGAGCGTAGTCAGGACACTCAAACAGGGGCAGCGCCTCCTTCTCAGCATCGTGATACTTGAGTTCGCCATCGTGCAGCGTGCGACCGGTAAAATGGACTGGGTGAAGTAGGCTGTCGTGTTCTTGAGCTAGCACAGCGCTAACAGCCCATGGAACCGCATGAACAGTTCCGAAGAGTGGCTTCGACTTGTCCGGATCTCAGAACCGGCGGGGATGTGATCTTCTCCTTGAGCACTGCGAATGCCAACTTCGCCCAGTGCATATCCTGGTTCTGTCGGACTTGTTGACCTGTCAGCTTGAACCCACGAGCAACGAGTCGGGCCTTGTACTTGTCAATCGATCCGTCCGCATGTCGCTTGATCTTGAATACCCACTTCGTATCAATGGTGCGTTGGCCGACCGGAAGCTTGGTTGGAAGAAAAACTTCGTGGTTGCGCATCGAGTCGAGCTGCGCGTATTTTGCTTGTGATCGTTTCTAAATTGCGGGTAACGTTTGTGTCTTTCTATAGGTAGCTCATGTGACAGGCCAGGTTCATTTTCTTACCCCATATTCACCTCATCTAAATCTTATCGAGTTTGCATTTTGGCGGCTCAAAGCTTGGATTCAAAAACACGGTGTTCCCATTACATCCAGAACTGGTTCTGCGTGCAGCTATGCCGAACTGTTGCAAGGACACAGAATGTTTTGGTGTGCTCGCTCACTATGGATACAACGACAATCAACTAAGGGAGTATGAGTTCGATGCAGAAGCATAGTGTTGTAAAGGAACTCAATATACTGTTTTGTTTATTCCACCATATCGTCTTCCTCACTCATGTGGTCCTCGTCCGACATGGCGGCGTTTGTGGCAGCCGGCATGACCAGTGTAAAGCCGTGGAAAATGCCACGCGTGAAGATGTTATGCGTTGGGAGCCCGAGTGCAGCACGCAGCGTGGAGGCACGCATGCGGAGAGGGACCCAAACGCCACCCAGCTCGAATTCAACTACCGCCGCGTCAGCGTTGCCGTCACTGGATCGCTCCACCGCCACACGGATCATCTCGTCGAGCGCGTGCGCCTGGTGCGTTGTGTTGTCTTGTGGGAGAGAGACAGGAGTTCCTTCCGGCTGCCGTGCACTGGTCACGATGAGGTGGTTGGTAGTAATGTGACCGAGGTGAGCCTGAGACTTCGCAATGTTGCGACGGCCAGTGTCGCGTCTGCAATGTGCATCGGCGTTGCGCGTCGAATGCCTTGCACCGATGCCGCCACTGGCAGCGACACGTACACGAAAAACTGAAACTGGAAACCCACAGCAACGAGACGCGCAATCTGGACCGGATCCACTATGCCGATCGCGACCTTGGCCACGTCAGCCAGCGTTATGTTTGCCCACCGCTCGTTCAGGAGCGTCTCGAACACGTCTTGGTGGACGCGCATGCAGGCGGCTTGCGAGGCATTCTTGCTGGCCTTAAAGTAGAAATCTTGATCGACGAGTTGAGCACGTTCGCTTGCGAACGGAGCTCCGTCTAAGAAACAAATAATCCGCTGTCTAAGCACAGCAAATCCATCGCTCACCGTGAACGTCAGCCGCCGAGTCTCTCCTCTGCGCGGGTTGCGCGAGCACTCGCCTCCACGAAGCGAATTCTCCGCGAAGTGTGGTGAAGTGATCTACAAAGCAAAGTCGAGTGGGAATGATCAGTCTGTTCCAAGTCGAGTATGATGCATCGAGCGATATGACCAGTCTAACCGTGTTCGAGTGTGGAGAATCAAATGGGATGTCCACTTCAAAGAAGTTGTGATATCCGACGTGCCAAGGCGCATCTACTTAGCCGAGTAACTCCTCCCCAACTTCCTGAAAATCGATTGATTTTGTTGTCCAAGGCGACTTGATATTGGGCTACATACGCTGAAGAGCGATTTTTCACGCCGCTACACGACAGAAGAAGTCTTAATCAACAGGAAAAGGGTCGGCCTTCGGGATGATCATCAGGCTGCAAAACAATCGTGAATGGATGGAGAGCACACTCACGAGAGTCGTGTGATTGGTGGCTCTATTAGTGACCCTTGTCTACAACCCGCCCACATCCATTGAATTCTAAACTACCGTGGATCCAGCGAGTGACATTATGCCCAGTTCCCTCCGAAATGCTTATAGATCTAGTTCAAGCCTTCGATTTACCTCACCGATCTTAGGTCGGAGGAAGAACACATCCGATCTGAACTGCAGATTGGACGTATAGAATAGATGCACAGCACAATAATCTTTATGCCGATCAGTACATGTGACCAATTTGCAGTTTGTGCCAATTCAAATCTGATGTCAATTTTATTCTTCCAGCCCAGTTATTCTGTGCAGCGTTCTCTCCCGTACGGAGATTTGCTGGATTTCCCGTAATTTATATAATATCAAAAACGAGGATATGCTCGGAGTGAGATGATATAAGTGAAATATAACGCTGAAACTGACATTATTTTTCCGTCGACCGAGAAGTTGCTCTAAGTACTTTCTTTTCTCGATTTCACCCAATGGTCGTCAAGCCTTTTGGCCGCCTCCGAGGATCAGAGGTGGATGGCGGTTAAGGGTCTTGCGTAGGCGAGGACCGGAGAGCGCATTGTTGCGAGAGGCCAAGCACTGCTAAAAAGCTGCTCTCGATGAGCTCTTCTTTTGCGCCTTCAATAAGTCCTCGGCTGATGTTGACTCCAGAACTCGATTTCACTTCCAGGAGCTGGAATCTTCTGTCCGACTTGTCATACTTCACGACTTGAGTAAGCTTGGGAGCTATTCTTTCACCACACACCCCGCACACCTTAGTCAGTGGAGCGTCAATGTCAGCAAAAAAGGCTGCCTCGTCCGACCACTGTCCACTGGAGCACTGGGTGCGAGATTGGTTTGCTCTGTCCCTCGCTTCTGTTGCAGAGATGGCTTCCAACTGGCTCGCTTCAGCAGCGCTTTCAAATTGACACTGGGAGGCTGGTTCAACACCGACACGTTGTTTCTTGTGCTAATGATGAGTAGAGCATCGCCTGAACCCACCACCATTTTCTCGGTACCGCTTGCTGTACGCTGCTGTGTTTCTGGATTGTTGTAAACGACTTTGAAGGCATCTCCCAGTCATCGTTCCGTGCTCTTTCGTCAAATCGGTTCTACCAAACAAGGCAATCAATAACGCACACAAGTTGGCCAAGATTATCATGTGGAGTTACTTTTGAACACAAGCTCGATGAGAAGAATATTTTGGAGTATTTTGGATAAAGTGTTTCCACGTTCCCTACAAAGCTACAAAGCTACAAAGCTACAAAGACCACTTTAAACGTCCACCCTATTACCCGATTGTCACGTACTGGCGGACGTTCATCTTGTTCAAGGTTTAACACTGAGGTCCTTCTTGCGCTTGAGGTGGTTGCGAGGTTCATCCGACTCGTTCTTCACCGCATACTGCACTTGCACAGATCCCTGGGCAAGACCGTAGTAGACGTGCAGCCCCTTCACGTTCGCGATCACGTATGACTTGCCCGAAATGTAGTCGCTGCCGGTCACATGATCTCTGGACTGTTTTTTGGCCTTCCAGAGTGGGATAGAAACAAACTTCGATCTCGCTTCGTCGTCTAAGCCTTCAAGCAATCGCTTCTCCTTGAAGTCGTCCTCGGCGCCCTTCTCGACCAAGTTGATGTGCCAGCAGCGATCCAAACCCTTGGACGATCAAAGCGGTCAGGCGGGTTGGCCACTTGCCGCTCGAACTCTTGCTTGAGCTCGAACACGCTCATTGTTGAATGAGGTGCTAGACCAGAGTACAAGTTTCGGAGAACAACACTCTTGCTAGCAATAATAGTGGAGAAACGAGGATTCGTAGTTTGATTGGCGACGCTTTTGTTTTCAGACAACTCTCTCGCTTTTCACCACACACACCATGTAGTCTAGGAAAAATATTGATAGCCATCACGTGGCAGACCAGTAGCCCAATACATAGTCTAGCATCCGTCACACCAAGCGACACACGGTGAGTGCCCTACCAAGTCGCTCAAGTCACGCCATCTCCACTACTGATCAGCTACTTCAGAGCAAAGCGAGTTGGGCTCATACCTAAGCCTACAATTTCACATGGAACACGTCCATCGGGTCGCGAACAGTTGACACGCCAAACGCACAGTTGCAAGAGACCGACTGGTGAGACCACGCCGCTTCTCGCGGTAGACCAGCCGTCAAAATGGTCTGCCCAGTCACTCGCTCACCATCCCAGCTGCCAAATAGCAAGCAACATCGAGCACACCAGTGGCCTCTCTCAGTCTAGTCGCAGTACCAGCCAAAACTGATAGCAACTGAAACTGCCACCATTGCCGATCAGCAACTACAACAGAAAGCGATTATGTCATTGAAGCGTATCGCAACCGTGTGAGTACTCAATCGCTCCCGATAAAGCTAATACGAATAAAGGTTGGGATTCTACAGCAACTTCAACTCACAGCGATAGTGCTGACCCTTTCTACCCAAGGTTCAACTTCACCTCGAAGCGACGATGTTTCTGCCAAATCATTAGGTGTGTGACTGCGGAATTTATCTACTCAGGTAACACTACCCGCCGGACTACTTCGAATGGTTTCATACACTGTTTCAGTTCTTCACATAATCACAGAAGCTATCCTACCTCGCACACCATCTAGGAGGCATCTTAGGCATCTAGATCCTGCCAGCCAAGCCCGAAATGTCAATCACACCCGATCGACGCCATGGCCGCGTCTCTGCACAAGGGATTGAATAATCGGACCAGACCACTCATTTGAGTGCGCAGCGGCAGACCATTCGTCAGGTCGCTTCGGCCACTCGCTTGTTCACCACCAACCGCCACACAACAGCTCCAAAATCGAGCGCGTCAGTGGACTGTCTCAGTCTAGTAGCAGTATCAGGGAAAACTGATAGCAACTGAAACCATCTAGTATAGCACACGTGTGAGCACCCAGTCGCTCGCAACAAATCCAATTCGAATAAACTTTGATTGAACAGCAACTAACTCAGAGCGATGGTGCTCACCGTTTTTCTGCTCAAAATGCAGCTTCAACTCGAAGTGACTGAGGATTCGAAGTAATGTTGGAATCAACCCAATATCAATACAAGGAGTGTAGTCACCAATAAATTCTGAATCCACCGCTATCGCATCAAAGCCGTGTGGAAGCCACTCTTAGTTCCACCAAGTTTTATCACCACTGGCCCAACATCGCAAATATGGTTGGAAACACCATTGACACGAACATGGCTATCTTGACTCCCCTGCGCCGATAGATCCCTCAGCTCGACGATGTTATCATCATATCTGACGACGACGAAGAAGAAGAGCCCAATGAACCGCTACCTACCTCCATCTTTCTCGAGCCGCCACGTCACGCCATGCAAACGCGACAGCGGGATCGCGGTGGGCAACTTTCACCTCGGCTACCCGCAATAAGTCACCTATCAACACCAACTGCTTGGCCTCTCAAGATCGTACATCTCAAATCCAACTTCAACCCCACTGGAATCGAGCCTCCGTTCGTTGACCACTTCGGGACGTGTGGATGTGTGAAGCCTTTCCGGTACCCATCGTGTATGAACGGAGCCTTGGGGATCTCCTGCGCACGGAACAACTGCCCGTTTAAGGAAACTGTGGCATTGGGCTACGCGAGTCTAGTCTCCAGCTCATGAAACACCCAGCAGCGAACGACCACTTTCTCCGAGCGAAGAAGAATATCGAACGAGGGGTCATCCTGGGAGAGTACCTAGGCGTTGTGACGAGCAACTGTCCAACCAACCCAGCCGTCCCGAATAGTGGATACAGACTAGCTATGAGGCATGCATCAGCTCTTCGACAACAAAGAGTATACAGCAAGACCGGTACGTTTGGGAGTCTGCTCCGTTTCTGCAATCACTCGTGTGATGCCACTGCTCGCTTCTAAGAAGTGTGCAACGGTCGATATCACACGATCGTAGTGGTCACTGCTTGCGAAATACTTTGCGGGGAAGAAGTTACTGCCGACTACGACCCAGACCTTTGGTTCAACTGCTTGTGCGGTCGTTTTAATTGTCGACACCAATATAACGTAGTCTCCTCCTTCAGAATAGAATGTTTTCGTGTATCAACTCTTTCAGATTTGACCCGAAGATGCTCGTTCATCTCAAACAATGGCTAGCTGAACCCCAAACGCTACATAGTTGGCCTGGCGCGATATTGCGGGGCAGGGAGGAGTAAGAGGGACGGGACCGCATGTAAGTGCTCAGGGCGACAAAGCAGCAGGTAGAAGATAAGTAGGCTGTGGCGGGATACGAGAGGAGAGAGAGAGAGAGAGAGAGAGACAGAGAGAGAGAGAGAGAGAGAGAGAGAGAGAGGACTTTTCTCAGAAAAACTTCAGGATTGAGTGGAAGCATCGCTATATCCGCAACGATCTCGAACATGCAGAACCACACAAGTGCAAATATTACCATATCTCAACTTCCCGTCAGCCACCCACACGCTGCTCTTCATCACGACTGCGATGGACTACACTTCATTTGCCACAGTTGCGATCATCCGTCGATTTGCGTTGCAATATTCCTACCACGCCTCCCCACCAATCAACATCGTGATGTGCGCACTGGAAAGATCGTCGTTGTCTCACACAAACGGCCGGTGTTTCACTCTCGTTGATTCAACTACTCCTATGTTGGATGTTCCTCACATCCAAGCAACATTGCCTGTGCTGCCAACGTACAACCAGGGTCATGTCATCTTCAAGCGGTTTGTTTTCGATAATTGGTTGGATGGGGATCGCGACTTCCCATTAGGATCGATACTCTTTACAGCCGATGTTCGCAGGCTCAAGGTAGTTGAAGGCATGTGCTTCGGAGCGGTCACGATCGAGGATATCTACTTGATTTAGAATCACTTTTCGGGATGGCTTTGCCACGACACTATGTGTTGATGCGGAAAATGTAGGATAGCGCAAGAGGACAATTCAATACAACTTCCACGATCTCCACTCCATTGACTACCGATTAGCAACTTCACCCATTCATAAACTCTAAATAATCAGCATTCAAAGCTCTATCTGAAACAACTAGTGCCGGTAGGCGTGACCAATGAGTGGATTGGCGACAATCATGTGTTTCACAAAGTTCCTAAAGTTCCTACATAAACCACCCGTATAAATGCAGCACATTCAAATCTGCTATCAAACACGGTACTTAGTCGAACCGTTAACCATATCACGACTGCTATTGAAATAAAAATACATAGTGCACCATCATTCGGATAAGAAATCACTAAATGATTACAAGAAGCACTCATATTCACCTGATTACACGAATTCCGGGTATTACGAACCTAGCTGTTTAACATTTTTAACTATAAATTTTGTGAGTTTCGTCTAAGTACGATTAAGAGATGTTCGTTAACAGCGGTAACTTTGTGACTGTCGCGACCATGTCCCACTCTCGAGCTAAATATAATGGGGCTATCGCCCAAAAATGGTGGTCCACCATATTATGGTGCACTTGAATAGTGAGCAAACTGTGGTGGCAAAGCGCAAGTATTTGCGGAGAAGTGCCGACAGCATGGATGTACCGTCTTGGCACCCAGCGAACGAAGACGCCAAGCTCACGCGGCAGATGCTAGGGAGCACCACCTCGGCTACACAGCGCACCGAGTTCAAGCTCATGCCCGGGTCGACAGCCGACACATCGACGGATGCGGGGCGGGAGCTGCTCAACGAGCTAACGCGAGGCGCCGATGGCGGCAGCGCGGCTGTTGAGGGTCGCGGATTCTTCGACTCATCCGACCGGTTCGTCTGAGCGCTGAGTTGGATTTTGGGGTTGGGAAATGGAAGTCTCAAGATCGGTGATATGAAGGTTGTATCTCCAGGAACAGAAACGACTCGACCGGGAGAAACTGGAGCAGAAGCGGAAACATGATCAAGCAGGTGCGCCATCCGCCCCCAAAATTTACCGCCACAGCGGACTGCTTAAAAGTGTCTGATAGCTGAAATTGCGCGTGTGCTGTGTGTGACTTACAGTTCTCCACAGTTTCCGATCGACAGCGCTCAAGGTGCAGTCGCAGAAGGCTGTGGCGCTAGCGTCCGCCGCAGCAGATGTGCAGCAAGAGCCGAAGAAGAAGACGAGCACGTTCACCGCCATCGTCATCAAAACGAAGAAGCGCAGAGCGACTACCTCCTCTTCCTCTTTTGTGAAAGATGTGTGTTCAAAACCCACGAAGCAAAGAAAACGGAACGAATGCACGTCAAAGACGACGCTTTCCGAAAAGCCGGCAAAGACGTCGGGGGCTTTGTTGAGGGGGTACTCCAGCAGCAGCGACTCCGGGGAAGAAGAAGCTGGCAGCGGACCTGAGAGCAAACCATCTGCACAGGAAGGGTCCATTTGTGGTCAATTGAATTGATGCCCACGTTCTTGGCGAACACAGCGTACAGTTTTTGCTCCTCCTTTTTGCTGCTGCTTGTTGACGTGGGCATAATATGTTATAAACAGATTCTAATACACTATCTGGTCGGATTTTCGAGCATCTAGTTGAATAGCTCACTCGCGCAAGATAGTCTGAGACAAGAAAATCCCCAATGGATTCGATTTCGGGCTTTACAGGAAACTTTCTCGTGAAAACATGTAGGGAAGTGATTCCGTTTGGCTGGACGCGACCGATTCAATCGATGCACGTCAACGGTTTGCAAGAACGAGTGGATGATCACATAGCCGGTGCTGCCATTGTCAACGATTCGAGCCACCACATGCGTGGCGATGTGAGTTGGCACAAACTGATCTGACCTGCTTCACTTTGGAGCAGTCATGGTTGATCGGCTTTTCGAACCTATCCTGACCCTTTTCAAACACTGTTTAGTACAGCAAACGGATAAACCCGATAGGAACGGTTATGAAGTGGCACTCCTCTCAGAGGCAGGCCCACGCGGCACACAACGAGTAATAGCACCCGAACGAGGAATTGCCGTCGCGATGATCAAGGACAAGCACTCCAGCGCGTGAGTGACCCCCCTCCCCCCTGCATTGGGAGTGCCTGTGGCGGCTGATCTTCGTGCTGAGCGTCCCGCGTCTCTGCCTGCTTCATCGATAGGGCTTTTCTGGCCACCCACAAGAGTAACATTGCGCTCTGGTCGGGGTTCTTTGTGGTCGTGCTGTTTTGCTACCACCTCTTCAGTGATGGAGACTTCTCGTTTCTCATGGTGCGTCGATGCGTGCAATAGTGTTCGTGTGTTATCCGTGACGTTTTCCCTCTGTTCGTAGACACTCGGATCCTTCGTGCGCGCGTTTGGCTTTGCCCTGCTCATCTTCAAGGCATTTTCGCAGAAGTCCGTGGCTGGTACGTCCCTTGTCCGTTCCGCAACGCAATATGAGGATCCTAAAGATCCGTCTCTCTGTTCTCCAGGTCTTTCGTTGAAGACCCTGGAGCTATATGCGTTTGTATTCTTCTTTCGTCTCAGCTCCATCCTGCGCTACCAGGGCTACTTGCCGTATGATCGCAGTGGCGATTGGCTTTATTCGTTTCTCGAGATCAGTGCCCTAGCGATGTGCTGCGGCGTCATCTATCTTGTCATGGGGCGATTCAACTCGACGTATGAGTTGCGCTACGACACATTCGGATGGCTCCATGTGCCAACCGAACTCGGCGCTCTGTACATACTCGTTCCTTGTATTCTTTTCGGCATGGTGAGTGGACCTGCGTTGACCATTAACAATCCTCATTCACCTCACTAAGTTTATCACTCGTATGTGCTGTGTAGCTCATCCACCCGAACCTCAACCGCAACTGGTTTGCCGATGTGGCGTGGACGATCGCATTGTACATCGAAGCGGTGGCGATTTTGCCACAACTGTTCATGTTTCAGAAGCGTGTACGTAGTTCTTGAAGCTTTCATGAGTCGGAGTAGATGCTGGATACTCATCGGTTTGTTTTGCCAACCAGGGTGGAGGTGCCGTGGAGTCATGCATCTCGCACTTTGTCTACGCGCTCGCATTCGGCAGCTTCTTGCACTTGGTGTTCTGGTTCTCGTCGTACCAGGAGCTCGGCGAAAAAGATGCCGGTCAACACGTCGGCTACATGGTCATCTTTGTGCAGATCGGTCACATGCTTATGATGGCTGACTTTCTGTACTATTACTTCAAAAGGTTCGTGGAGTTGTGTGGGATCAATCGCCCCTCACACCACCTCAACCAATATCTGTGATAAATGAACAGCATGAAGGAAGGGGGACCCATGATGTTGCCGACCCATGGTGCCTACCAGGCCTAACGCCAAGGTCTATTAGGAAGACACGTCAACGTGGAACTTGAGACCGCGCCGAGTGACAGGCACTGCGTGGTTGAGAGCAGTTTAGGAAAGAAGGAACAACGCGTGGTACTGCTAACTTTCTAACCAATTTCGCAGCGGATTTGGAGGTGTTGTTGGAGTCAATCGAGTTCCGACAGCTTCGATCGCTGCACGGGTCCACTGTTTGAATTGTTCTAATTTCCACACCCAAGGAGGTAGACTACAGATAGTTAATGGGCTGCGATGTCGGCGCCCTATTCAATGTGCTTGTGACTTGCGAGAAGAGCCTCCACTTGGTCGTTCGCCAGCTCCAACTCATCGTCGGTCGCAGTGCGCACACTGACACACGTCGAGCAGACCTTGGCGATCTGGTTTTGGGCGGCCTTCGAGTTCGGTTTGGCTGTCACTTCGACAAACGGAAGACGCCGCTTGGTCTTGGAGCAAGGTCCACAGCATATCCGACCACACATACGGCAGTGGTGACGGCGAACAAGCATGCCGAACTTGCGCTCGCACAGCATGCAGGCCTTGTGGTCCGCCGCAGACACCCATTCAGGCGGATAAGTGATGTACTTGGCCAGCCAGGCAAGCTGACGCGGCGCAAGCATATCAAGAACGGTGACTCCGTCGGTGTTCTTGATCGTCATGCTCGCGCCTTCACGCACGAGCGCTGCGCCGATATGCCAAAGACCTTGAGAGACCGCGATATGCAGCACCGTGTTCCCAGCCGTGTCGCGAGTGTTGGGGTTGCTTCCGAACTTGATGAGCAGATGCACGATCTCAGGCAAGTCGCATTGCGCTGTCAGCACGTGTGCCACAATTGGAAATACACCATGGTTGCTTTTATGCGTCGGGTCAGCACCGCGCAGCAACAAGAGCGCAACAATCGACGGCGCGGTCGCAGCGCTGGACGTCGCGGCAAAGTGGAGTGGAGTATTGCCATTGCGGTCTCTCTGATTCACAAGGGAGCGAAGCTCTGGCGTGACGAGTTGCTTGACGCCTTCGAGGTTGCCAAACTTGGACGCGATGTGGAGCGCGATCTGCTGCTGCTTCACGGATTTGAGCGCCGCGAGGTCGTACGGTCGACCGTCATACATGGCTAATAGAGAGCTGATGACGCTGGCGTCCCCACGCTTAGCGGCGCGGTGCAACGCGGTGTAGCCGCTGGCATCGGGTTTGTACGGGTGGTAGCCCATCTTTTTCCACTTGGTGGCCGTCTGGATGCTGAAGCGCATCGACTCACTCTCGCGAATGGCCGCCATGCTGCCGAGCGTCTGCGAGAGCCGCGCGGACAAGCGTTCGTTCGACCACACTTTGAGTCCTTGCAGCGCCATCGGGATCTCGTAGTCCGAGTCCATCGTGGATGTGGACGTCATGGAGTACTCGTCGTCGCACCGGGTCTCATACTTGTTGACAAGCGGCGGCATGATGAAATCGATCGCGGGTCCGTGGAAGGAAGGAAGTACACTCCTGCTGAATGGCACAATTGCTTGGTCAGCTCCTATCGATGGACCTTTGGCGCGAGGATTCCTTGAGGAGCTAACCGCCGCGTTGAGTTCAGCCTGCGTCCAGAGTGACTTGTAGAGACTGCCCCCGACGGCTGCTCTCTGCCTCGATTCGATTCTGCCCGGAACTGTGCATGTAGAGACGAAGAGGCGGGTGGATAGCCAGATAAAAACTGCTACCACCGAATATTTCCCAGCTGGTGCTTGGTCCTTCGAATCCCATTGTTATGTTGTGGGCTGCACTATAGCCTACAGACTGTAGCACAGTGAAAAGTGGGTAATTGGGTAAGGAGGATTCATTCTGAAAGATCGCACATTTATGATATGGCACCCGGATATCGAACACTCTTGAACAAGTTTCTGGTCTCGAAAGGGCTGGATAAAGTTCCGGTGTAAGCTAAAGCTCTACAGATAACGACAGATACGAACGCTGTTTTAATTTTGATTTGATTTTGTATGAATTTCTCCAGGATTGGACAGTATTCGATTCCATCGTTTTCTGTACCGTACAGTAGTGCGTTCCTCCCAAATCATGGCAGAAGTATGGAATTGCTCCAACAACGACCTCCACGTCAGAAGTTGTGACACAGAGTCACTTCACCAACCACAATCTCTGGCCGTGAGACCAGTCGACTCCAGATAGAGTAATTTAGGGAATTATCAAGACTAATGTCGTAGCAACCAGTACTTTATGCTTGAAGAGCATCACAGGCGACCATAGACTCGCGCTCAATGAACTCGATCTTCCTTCGATCCTTGGGGCTGGCGGCGGCGCCCGACGCCGCATGCGTCACCAACGCCTCGCGGACCCCGGCTGATGGAACGTTCGCGATCGCGAGTCGTCAGGAGGGCGTCATCCAGGTCTACGCTGCGTCCTGCGCTGCGCTGCTCCATGAGTTCGTCACTGTCCACTCTCGCATCCACGCGCTTCACTACACGAGCTTTTCCGACTCGCTGGTGACGTTGGAGAGCGATCGCCCAGCCAATTTCTACGAGAATTACATGCACGAAGAAGAAGAAACGTTTCTGTGTGTGTACCACGACTGGCGCGAGCGCAACATGGTGCGAGGCTACACGCTGCCCCTCGGAGTTCTGGACACGCCGTCGACCAGGCGCAAGGCCGACTGCGTCGCCGTGTGCAGCTACACTGGTCGCGTTGTGGTCGCTACGGGATCGGTGCTGAACATTTGGCAGTGCAGCCAAGGATTTTTTGAGCACGTTATGGAGATTAAAGTCGACATGACGCAAACGGACGCGTACCATGTCCTCGAGTTCGTTGCGATTCATGGCGTGTACGTCGCATTCGGTTCGAGTACCGAAGTGCGCGTCATGGAAGTTCACGTGAGCAGTGCCTCAGAATCGGAAGGAGTTGTGAACAAGTCACAGGACGCTATCGCGGTGAACGCGGTGGTTGCCCACACGAATGGCCGACAGACTCAATCTACGCTGTCAGTTCCAGACGATGACCCAACCTGCGTTCATTTTGAAATCGATGCCGAGACGAGTGAGTTTGAGTCCATCTCAATCCCACTGGCGTCCTACGGTGAAGTTGGGGAAGAAAGCGACTACTTTCATCTCCACGAAAAGTCAGGGTACAGCGAACACGACGAGTCCCCGGTAGTGCTCGATCGAGACGAAGCACAAAAGGAAGAGCTCAATTTGGCAGGACTCGTCAAAATGCAAGATGTTCGAGTGAATCAAGCCATGAGCTATCACGTCGCGGAGGGAGACGTTCAGATCATTCTTCGTCGGTATCTTCCTTCGAATCAGCGCATCGAGAAACTCCAGTTCCTCCCAGAGACCATTGACAATCATGCGTCATTGGAAGCGAGAAGCTACACTAGACTGCTTGTCTCCACGATCGATCACGCGTTCTTGTACTATTTCTTGTCCAGCGCGGCTGACTCTACTCGCAAACAAATGGTCCAGAAAGTGCTTGGAAGCGGAGATTTCAAGCGTCAGACTTCCCTGTCAATGCGTTCGAGTGTACACAAAGGCTGTGTGGATGGTTTTGACATGTCTGGAGGTGGTTCGAGTCGAGTAGTGATGCACTATGCATTCTCCAGTCCTGTGACGGCGATCACCGCGAACAGCTCCTTCCTCTTTGCCATCTCAGCGTCTACTCTTCAGGTGTGGTCTATTTGGAGCCCGTGCCACCATCTTGCAGCAACGAGGACTTTCAGTGATGTGGTTCTTCAAGAGCCAACACAACCGCTCTTACTCAGTGTCGAGTCGCTTCGCTACCCGGTTGGTGATATTGCGGCGTTGGATTCATACGTTGTCATGCTACCGCGGGAGCGGGGAACCGACGCTTTCGAGCCCAGAGAAGCCATCCGGATGGCAAGCTTCACGGCGGCGGAGCTGCTTCCGACTCACGTGCTCGAGATGCGTGCAACCAGCTCAACGTACAACCCGAGAGAAGCAATGCCGAGCGTGCTTGTTGTCCAGCAGAGTCCGCCATCGACGATTTTTGCAATGATTCAATCCGAGCGTGAGATGCGAAGCCAAACGCGTCTCGACTTGTTGCTCAGCCTATATTCTCTCTACCGTTACCGAGCGGACGTGGGCTTGAATGCACTTGTGGAGGCTAACGAGATGCCTCAAACCAAATCGCGGATGGAGGCTCGAGAGGCAGTGGCTCTGGACCTGGAGACTGGTCTGTATGATCGCCTCGCTTGTGAATGTGCTGCTACGCTAGCGCGTGAGTTTGTGAATCGAGAAGTACGCGACTTGTCGCGGGCAGCGCTCTTCTTTGTCGCGTCCAGAATGTCTCCAAGCAAAGTCTTGAAAGTATTCCATGAAGTCAGCCAGACTGATAGTGCATACCGAGAGCAAGTCGTACAAGCGACACACAAGTACCTTGAAGCTCGCGTTTTTCAGAGTTCGGATAGTGAGATCGGAAGATTCGGTCAACGCGGAGCGGCGGCGCTGTCAGCCAGCGCACCCCAAGGAAGTTTCACTCGGACGGTTGTCCACCATTATGTGCAAAATGCGCCAGAGCAGCTTTCTCGCTTGGTCGTCGACTCGTGTCTGGTTTGGACGCTCGATGATATACGGTATGCTCTCGAACAGCTGAAATCAGTTCGTACACATGACCCTTCGCAGGCAAAAATTGCCCGTCTGGTGCTCACCTTGCGGGCTCAGTCATTTTCGCCGGATGAAGTGGAAGAGTGGCAGCAAAAGCAACTGGCTGAGGCCTCTCAGTCGGTTTCCATTTTGTTCTCGTACGAAGCGTTCTGCACGAGTGTGGACAACATCGTTCGCGATGACAGTAAGGCGTTAATACGCCTGTGCGTTTCCCATCCAGAACTCCTCGTCAGGAGCAGCGCGCTTATGAGTGATTTACCGTCATCACCGCTGGCTCACGCCTTACAAGCAAGTTCGCCGCTTGTTTTGGTCAGAATCGTGGAATCCGTTTTTGACAGCTCCGTCACCCGACGTGAGTCCGTTGTTGGCAGCGTTCTCCTTTGTCTGAAAGCGATCGGTGCATGCACTCAGTCTTCTCACGAGCGGATCAGTGGCACCACCACGACTGATCAGATCGCACGACATCGAAGTGGCTCGTCGTCGAAAGGCCATCTAGTGTTGCTGCGGTTCATCTTCTTCGTCTTGGACGCGTTTCCGAGGCTTCATAGTCTTGCAGCGAGAGATGAAATCAGTGAGGACGACGACGAACTCCTGGCCATACGAAGGCTCCTTGGTATGGAGTTACTTCGTCTATGTGTCGATCTCGTGTCCACAATCGAGCAAGGCAACGCTGAAATCCAAACCGCCATCCAGAATCTGTTTGGCGGAGCCAGAATCGGACGTGGTTCTGCTGGGCAGTCCCCTCCGGACTGGGAAATCGAATACCTCGAGTCGTGGTGCGTTCCTCACAACCACTCTCCAGAATTCGAGTCTATCCTCATGGAACTGTTGTGCCGTGCGCTGGAGTTGGTACACGAATCAAAGCTTCTTCAACCAAGCGATGTGCTCGCGGTCTTCGATTCCGAACGCGACAACAATTTCGGATTTTTCCTGGTGCTTCTTTCATTCGCGCAATCACGCCGGTGCGTGCGAGTAGTCGTTTATGTGTTGAGTACTGGGGACTGGAACTGACTTGAACCTTTCAGAACGATCGACGGTCTGCGACTACTGGCAGAAAAGGAAACCCTCGTGGAGCTTTTCCTTCCGTTCGGCAAGAGCCACTGCACTACGCTGGAGGAGTGGAGGTTCCTGATCGAGATCCTCTCCTCATTGAGCGATAGTAGGACTGAGGTAGGCATCGCGCGTCGCATCGGTGTGGCACGCGGTCTAACTTTCGAGCTGGCCCTTGCTGTAGGTAGTGAAGCCTCGTGGCAACGATGAACTGGGCGTGCTGGAAAGTGTGCTACACTACGTGTGCTCGACTCTCAACCCTGAAGAGCTACTCCAAGTGCTCCCGGACGATGGCGATCTGGCGCTGTTTATGGCGACGATCGAAGCTAGCGTGCGTCTTGAGGACGCGCGCGCAACGTCCCAGCGTGGGGAACTTGTGGTGCGCTAGCTGAATGCGCGGTTGGTGACATGGCTACACGCTGGATCGTTGAAATGGACAATACCGGTAAAGATACTTTAGGGTACCGTTTTTATTATCTGCCTATGGTGTTGCGTCTTTCTGGTGACTCTCCTTGGAAGCAACCATCTCCCATACTGCACGCTGGCTGTACACACATGTGCGGGCCGATGCGGCGGCGAGTCTGATGACGAGCAGACAATCTGCGTTTACGCTCACATCGTGCCTGTCAACACAGAAACTCAGTGTTGGAGGGCCGTAATCAACTGTCTTGGCGGAATGCGACAACTCGCGCGTGATTGTTTCTCACGGATCGGGACCCACTATCTACCAATAGGATCTCTCGAATTGGCGTCCCTTGGGCGGATCCGAGCCTGGACTTGAACCACCGCCCTGGTGGTCGACTCCATTCAACCGGGCGCTGCGTCCGACTCGCCTCGCCACGCACTTCGGCATTCGGCGTCACAATCCATCAGCACTTTCAACGAAACGACTCCAACGGAAAGAAACAAGAGCAGAGAAGACAATGAACGCGAGCAGCCAGCTGCCGATCTCCGACGGGCTCTCCTTCCACACGCCCATGCTCGTCGATGAGATGCCCTTCCTCTCACTCCTCTATCCGTCCGAATGGGAGCGCCAGTGGGTGCGTCGCTGCTTTCCCTGACTCCTTCTCATTCCTATATCCACCGCGAATGGACCAAACACCGCGGTCTCTGACTCTCTGTATGTAGGAAATCACGTGGCAGATCGACTTCTGCTACCAAACCATTCGCGAGGCCGTGCTGCTCTGCGCCGCATACCTCATCGTGTGCTTCGGAGGGCGATGGGTCATGCGCGAACGCAAGCCGTTTGATCTTCGGGTGTGAGTGGGCTACTGTGCTCATTCAGTTGCCGGTATGACAGTCGGAATCTAATTACTCTGTGACCCCGCTTTGTAGTCCACTAGCGGCATGGAACCTTGGGCTCGCTGTCTTCAGTTTCATTGGTAGCGTGCGCACGGCACCGTTCCTTCTGAACACGATCTACCGCCGCGGCTTGTACAATTCAGTTTGTGCAGAGCCGCGCCCACACTACGGCCATGGTCCTGTGGGGCTGTGGGTGACGCTGTTCATCTTTTCCAAGGTACGCGATCGTCTGGTCGACCACATGCTCTCTACGCGCCGCTAACCATGCCCCTTGTAGGTCCCAGAGCTGGTTGACACGCTGTTCATTGTGCTGCGCAAGAAGCCGCTCATCTTCCTCCATTGGTACCACCACATCACCGTGTTGCTCTTTTGCTGGCATGCGTTTGCGACTCAGTCGGCGAGGTTCGTTCTGACTCAGGTGACCCAGTGAAGGTTTTGTGGCTGACTTGGATGTGTTCTGATTGCCTACAGTGGCTTGTACTTTGTTGCGATGAACTACTCGGTCCACGCGATAATGTACTTCTACTACTTCCTGACGGCTGTCGGCTACCGTCCTCGATGGGCGCAGTTCGTGACAATGTCTCAGTTGAGCCAGGTACGGTGTTGTTGCTGGCTTGTCATAGGTACAGTATAGGACGTCTGAGCTCACGAGCTTGTGCTGTTGGCGTAGATGGTCGTCGGAGTGTTCGTGTGCGGCCTTAACATCTACTACATGAAGCAGAATCTCCCGTGCAACGTGGACCGGGAGAACCTCAAGTGGGGGGTCATCATGTACTCGAGCTACTTCGCACTATTTTTGAAGTTTTTCGTCGAGCGATACTTCTTCACGGCACCAAAGCGCGCTGCAGTGGCGAAGAAGCTGGACTAAACAGTCGGCCGGCTGTGCGCCGAGAGTGGTTGCATTCTTGATAGCTTTTATACGAGATGCCTATTTGCATAGGGCGAATCCAACCTTCTCCGGTACATCTGCGATTTATTGATGGCTTGCAATGGAAGAAAGACAGGAATATTTTGTGAGGCTTGAAGTGTTCGGGGTTCGAGGGCCTAACCGACACAGAACTAGTACCCATTCCACGGAGATGACAAACTGTGATATAATTGGTGCCCCACGCTCACAAATTTCTATGCATTGTTTGTGTTCATTGCTCAAACCACTCCACTTTTCGTTCAATGAATCCGAACATACTCATCTTTGGGCAACGTGCCTGTTGTGGCTGACGACGCAGCTGTCCAAACGAGTGCTGCGTCCTAGTGTGCTCGAGGCTGATCCGCTCTCTTTCACGACACCGTCAGTGTTGCGTGGTTGACGTGAGACTCCCACACGACGAGCGCAGCCGCCATGGCAATCGGCGGCAGCGACATCGCTGACGAAGGCGTGCTCCACCTCAAGCTGGCGGACCCACAGGAGTCGTCGTACTTGGGGCGTGTGCGCAAGACCTTTCGCATGCTCGACATCCGTCATGCGCTCACCACCGACGAGGAGGTGCAAGATGCCGTCCGGCTCGTGGAGGCCAGTGGTGAGTTAAAATGCCGCTCTTCCTTGACGACTCATGTGCGGGTACTGTAACGGGCGACGCTAGACGCAGGAGCGTTCGTGGATCAAGACGAGTATTCGCGGGCGCTCACGATCAAGCACGCGGTCATCCATCCGGACACGGGCAAGCCCGTCTTCACGCCGCTGCGCGTGTCCATGATCGTGCCCATGAACATGGCTGTTGACTGCGCGATGATCCTGGCCAACTCCACCAGGACCACGATTCTCGCGCAGTGGCTTAATCAGACGTACAACGCGCTCCACTACTACGCAAACCGGAATGCCTCCAACGACGACACTACCGCGCAGCGTGTCACGGCGTACATCGGCGCGACCGCGAGCTCGGTAGCTGCGTCGCTCGGTATCCGGCGATGGGCCAGGCGCCTCGGGAATGCGTCTTACGCGTCCATCGTCGCGCGCCTCGGACCGTTTGCGGCGGTCGCTGCCGCTGACCTGCTCAACCTCGCGACCATGCGCCAGAGCGAATACCTAAAGGGCGTTCACGTGTACGACGAGAACGGCGACTACGTCGGCAAGAGCAAGCGCTGCGGCGCGCTTGCCGTGAGCTCGTGTATCGCGGGCCGCATCTTCGCCGCCGCACCCATTCTCATCGTGCCACCACTCGTGGTTCAGCAGCTTGAGAGGAAAGGGTGGACGGCGCGCCGCCCGTGGCTCAAGCTGCCAATCTTGCTGACGCTCGTGGGCACAGCAATCCAATTTTCTGTGCCCATCACGTTCGGACTCTTCCGCCAGACCGCGCAGCTGCCCGTGCAGTACCTCGAGCCAGAGTTCGTGGGTGTGCGGCGGCCACGCGACGGTCGCCTGGTGGGTGTCGTCACGTACAACAAGGGGATTTAGCGAAGCTGCGGGTGAAATTACTATGGTGTGGGCCACAAGTGCATTTGCTTTTCGTCTTGTGCTGTGTCGAATAATAGACTACTGTAAGTAGAGTGACGCGTTCTATCCGGGGACGTTGAGGTCCCCGGGTGCCTATAGATGGCTGTTCGTCGTCTTGGGCACTGTGCAGCCCAAGCCAAAACTCAACAAACATGGAGGAATCCAAGGACCAGTCCAATGGCTCGACAGCCGCAGCCTCAGTAGCAACGACTACCAGACCGAGCGCAGTGGGCGGTGGGAATGGAGCCTCAACTGCAAGCGATCTGTTCAACCGCGAGGTGGATCTGCAAAAGATTGACTTTCTCAACGGCCGAATTCTCCACCTGCAAGCCGAGAACGAGACCCTCCGCGAACGACATGACAAGAGGGAGCAAGAAACTCACGAGTTTGTCGCGTATTTTCAGAAGGAAATTCAGACGCGGGACAAGCAAATCACGAAACTCACCGAGGAGCTCGCAGCACTCAAGTTGAGCCACGCGTTGGAAATGGAGGCGGCACATCAGGCGAAAGAAAGCGAAAGCCAGCAGCTGCAGCAGCATTACTCCTCCAAAGAGGAACAGTTTTCCGAGGAATTGTTTTTTTTGAAAGAAGAGCTCAACCAGCTCGAAGCTTTCAAAGAAATGAAGGAAACGATCCACACCAAGATGAATGGGCTTGAAATCCAACTTCACGACGAGCAGGAGGCGTCCAAAGAACAGATCGGAGCCCTCGAGCGCAAGTTTCTGGAAGAGAAGGCACGACTTCAGAAAGATCACGAAAAGAAAATCGAGATTGTCAAACAACAGGCTAAAGAGGATGCCCGCAACGGACTGGACGCTGACACGCGCAAGATTGTCACAGACAACCGCCGAATGGGCGAGGAGCTTCGGTTCCAGCTTCAGATGACCGAAGAGCTCCACAAGGAGAAAGAGCATTTTGAGGACAAAGCCAAAAAATACTTCATCGACATGCAGATCTCCAAAACTAAGGAGGAAGAATATTCCGCGGCAGCACAGAAGCAAGCACGAGAAATCCGCCAACTTCGCGCGACGATCAGAGACCTAGAGAAGCGGATGAGTGAGAACCTGGCCGAGCTCGAGCACGAGAAAATTGCTGCCGAGAACAAAAACGGCAAAGATTTGGAGGAAATGTGCCTGGATGTTGATGGACTTCGACGACTTGTGCGGCTCAAGAACAAGGAGCTGCGGAATCTCCGACGCCTTGCTCAGCTGATTCTAGATCAGCGCTCTGAAGTCGAAGTCTTCTTCTTGGACGCGCTTGAGTGCGTGAAGCGAGAGATTCAGAAAGAAGCCAAGCGGCAGAAGGAGATCGAGATGGAACGATACCACGTGGAGATGAAGAAAAGTGGCGTTCAAAATGCCTCACCCTTGCTTCGGTTCCCTAAGCTCGCTGGGCCAAGCGCTGGCCCTTGTAGCCCACTGACTAAGGACGGCCGTCATTTCAGTGACAAGGTTGACATACGCCAGCTCACGTGGGAGGATAAGGAGCGCGTCCTACGTCTCGTTTTCGCAAAAATCAACGGCATACAGAGCTACGCGGACGCTACACCGCAGGCTCCACCACAAATACCAGAGTCAGAGAGTCATGTGACAACGCGACGCCATTCCGCCAACCAGGAAGTTCAACCAGCTCCGGCCGTGTATTTTGCGACTGAGCCTGGAGGAGGATCGAACGGTATGCGCGGATCCTCGGCGAATCTGAGTATGTCACTCAGTGGGCTACCGGTGGGGCCGACGCCGCCAGCACCGAGCGCTAAACGCAGATAAGCTAAAGCACATGAAAGTAATTTTTTGATCTTTTACGAATAGCCCTCTCAATGTTCTGAATTCCATTGTTCAGACAGGAGGGATTGATGGGTGTGAAAGCGACTTACGCTCGTATGATGCCGCTGTGGCGCTACTGTTGTCGCTATTGAAACTGTCCGGGAAGTGACGTGGCGACGGCCCTGCGTTTTCATCCGAGTCGTATCGCGAAGGGTCTTGAAACAGATCACCGCCATGAGTCCATCGCGGAGGCTCGAGCGTGTGGGTCCCGACGGACGACGACGCTGTCCCATAGGAGCTGTTGAGCGGACTGGCGAGGAGCTTTCCTGTCGTTTTGTCGACACCACCGGCGTTGATGACGTGGAAAATGCCGAAATCCGGAAGTTTTTGCCCGTGAGACGGCATGTGGCGGGGAACTGTGGCACCACACCATGCCTATCAGATATAGGGAGATAAAATATCCAGTCACAAAGTAACTTCCATACCTCCAACGCCACCGGCTTTTGTTGTGATCAGACAGAGCAGTAGCACTGTTGGCAGAAATTCCCAGAGGCAGAAGAAGACGAAGTACGCAAAGGTAGACACGCGACCGTTCATGTCGAGTTGGTTCCAAATGCTGACTCCCCAGTTCTGCGAAGTGGCGAGATCCCGGATAGATCGGGTAAAGAAGATGACAAAGAGAAGCGCATTGATGATCGCAAGGGTCTACGAAACACACGACCAAGATAAGGCATGTTGTCCATTCACAGTGCGAGCGCTGTCCAGACGCGCTGGGCGTACATGAGGTTGCGAGACAAGCATCCGCCGCCGCTTGCCGCTCTCGACCTACAACGCACCTGCCAGTGAGGTCCGAGTGTGGCACAGTGGCCAACCAACAAAGACGCACATTGGCCATTTTCCACCCAAAGAACCCAAATAGGAAGCTGAGTAGGAAAAAGGAGACCGCTGAATACACGAGCTGCACGCTGACGGCGGAGACCTGGTAGAAATCTTGATCGTACTCGTCGCCGTACTTGTTGGCGTACGAAATGTCGTTGGAGGAATTGAACGCCCAGACGGCCGTGAAGGTCGCCATTGACACCGTCAGGACAAAGTAGAGCGGGAGACAGACGTTGCGCCAACGCGAACGCCACTTCTTGCCGGTGAGCACTTGAATGTAGAACAGTACAAGCAGCGAAAAGTTGGCAAACCTACAGGAGCCAAGTGGCCAAGTGGGCGTCTTATTTCGTCTGGAACAATGAACCCCCCCCCCGCACCAAACGTACTGGAGCGGCGTCGGGAACCAGTAGAGCAGATATAGCTCCAAGTAGGACATGCTCTCTCGCGTCTGGATCATGATCCAGTAGGTGGAGCGCACGACCGTCCACAGGAGACAGAGCACATAGAAGCACGTAGACCACGAGAGCAGTTTGTTCTTGTTGAGCATGGAGAGCAGCAGCTGCGCGAGCGTGAACACCAGTAGCGCGAGGCACATGACCGTGAGCAGCAGCGTGTACACGTTCGGGTCGCGGGCCGCCATGGCGACTGGCGAGAGCGAGTAGAGCTAGAACGAAGGCGATATACAGAGAGCGGTTGAGCAAAAGAGAGAGGGCGGCGCGTGCTTCCGCCGGCCGCTCGGCAGCCCCGCGGATGAGCTGCTTCTCTCGCGCCGGTGGTGTCCTGTCGACGAAGCCTGAATGGCATCAAAATGGACAGGCGACACTGTTTATCGATTTTTCTTGTCCTTTTCTAGATCTATACTAGGGCAGAGCTCCAACTTAGGACTTAAACTAGGACAAATCAGAAGAGGACCCATTTGGTTGTGAAGCTGACGTGCCTTCACTTTCGACAGCGCTGAAGCTGGTGGATGACGTCGAGCAGCGGACGAAGCCGCTTGCGAACGTCGATGTCTTCGGCCGCTTCGTCCAAGTATTCATCTGCCAAGTATACCGATTTCTTGGGATTCCACAAACAAATATTTGTAGTCATGTCGAGATTTGCGTCTTACCTTTTAGCGACAAGAGCGCTGATTCGGTTTCGAGCGAATCGACGTACTGGTCGGAATGAGACTGAAAGTCTTCAGAGGTGCACAGTAGTGCGAGGGTCTCAACGCCCGCGCGTACATCAAAGTCCTGAAAAACAGGCAATTCATAAGCTTGCCATCTCGATTCCAGTCACCTCTTTGGACCAGAGCCACTAACCGGGAATCGCGTCACATTGGAGCTCAGATGCATCGCCAGCAACGCGAATACGCGCTTCTCCAAGATGAGAGGCATGATTCTGCGCATTGACAAGCGTAGTCATTTTTAGGTTTCGGCGAAAGAACACAGACTATAGCAAACTGACCGAGACTCGTCAATGGTTTCGAGCTGCTTGCATAGTCCTAGGAGGAAGTGGATGACCGTCACTTCCTGGCAGTTGTTCAATTTCTTGTTTGCCAGATACTGCCAAAATGGACGGTTAGATTGCCACTAACCAACATAGTAGAGCCCACTACGCACGCTTGGGTTCTCGAGACAATAGTTGAATACGTCGTGGATGTATTCAACCAGGAGAGGGAGATCAGTCGTTTGCACAGCTTCCGAGTGCAGCCACGCGTTCTTGAGAGTAAGACCCATGCCCTTTTCGAACTTTTCCAGAGCCTCCATTGTTGAGTCCTATTTGAACAAATCAGTTGGTGAATAGTCTGAACGAAATCATAGAGCAGCGAACGGCACAACCTTAACGGCCCCACGCTCAATGACGCGCTTCAGGTAGTCGTTGAAATCGACAAGGTTGCGCAGGCAGCTACATAAACGAGTAGCCATGGATCATTGCAAGCACCCTCTTCAGTGAATTATAGGATGTTGCACATACAGGTTGAGCTTGCCGTCTTCCAACAGATACCTGCACCAGTGTCAAGCATATTGAGAAGGACGAATGATGGCTTGAGTATACAATGTTTGCCTTTGTACCTGAGCGCCACCTCTTCGCACTCCCAGAGCGTCGCATCTTTCGCTTTAGGCAACTGCCTTTCCTGAAAGTATTACTCGTTTGTTACAAACAGCCCATGTGGGTGGAATTGCAGCAGCAAAGCAGCGTGCCATCTCGGTGATTTCGCCGATGCGCCCAATTTGCTCGGCCATCTGGATCCAGTCGTCCGATAGCACAGGATAATCCGCCTGTACGTTTTAGAATGTCTCTTAGTAGGTTGGACGGCCGGAGCTAATTGCTTAGCATTGCTCCGCACCATAAAGCGCACATGGTTGCGCAAGTCCGCCGTGAGCTTGGCCGAGAGCTCCTCGAAGGCGTCGGCCTCGCTGTGCGAGGCGTAGTTGTTCTTGCGCGCCGCCGAGAGCATGTTCCTTTGCTGTTCCTGTCTCCAGTCGCTGCAGTCACTATTTAAACTGGAGCTGCCACCCACACCGCGTCGCATTGGCGCCTGCGTTGATAGCGACCGATGAAACGCCTTGATGTTTCTGTAATAGAAGCTGTGCGACCTTTCGTGGAGTCGCACATATCTGTAGGTATATCTATTTGGGCGTATACATGTATAATTTGTGAAATTGCTTTGGAGTCTCACTGGAGATGAAGATTTATCGGCTTCACTGCAAAGCACTACTTCACGACGCATTGAGCGAGCTGCATTCTGCAATGGATCACTTTTTCCGGTTGAAACGCCACCAAGAGGCTTCGCTGTAAGGAGCCACGGCCATTTCGTTGTGTTCATTTCCATGAGAACAACAACTGGGGGGGGGGGAAGTTAGTAAGTCAGACTGACAGTAAAGCCAGTGTGCAACCCAGCACCAACACTCTGGTGTGTTCCTAAGTTGTGCCACCGTCCCACCTATTCGTGTGGCACTAGTCAAGGAGCGGTGGCGTGAGTTGTGGCGCTCACTCCCTGACCCTGCTGCCCCGTGACGAGGGGCCCTCGGTCGATTGATAGCACGCTAGTCTGACCCTGAGAAAACAGCAAGAGAAGCCATGGACGCCCGGGGTGAGATGAAGGCGCTGGACGCGCAGATTGACCGCCTGCGCCGCGCGGAGAACCTGGCAGAGAGCGAGATCTACGAGCTCTGCCAGAAAGGCAAGGAGATCCTCTCCTCCGAGTCCAACGTGCAACCCGTGCGCTGCCCCGTGACGGTCTGTGGCGACATCCACGGCCAGTTCTATGACCTCCTCGAGCTCTTCAGAATAGGCGGAAGCTGCCCGGACACTAACTACCTCTTCATGGGCGACTATGTGGATCGTGGCTACTACTCGCTCGAGAGCGTCACGCTGCTCGTGGCGCTCAAGGTGCGCCACCCCGAACGGATCACCATCTTGCGCGGCAACCACGAATCGCGCCAGATCACGCAGGTGTACGGCTTCTACGACGAGTGTCTCCGCAAGTACGGCAACGCCAACGTATGGAAGTACTTCACGGACCTCTTTGATCACCTGCCAATGACCGCGCTGATCGAAAATCGCGTGTTCTGCATGCACGGCGGCCTCTCGCCGTCCATCGACACGCTCGACCACGCACGCGCGCTCGACCGCGTGCAGGAGGTGCCCCACGAGGGCCCCATGTGCGACTTGGTCTGGTCGGACCCGGACGACCGCTGCGGATGGGGCATCTCGCCGCGCGGTGCCGGTTACACGTTCGGCCAGGACATCACCGAGCAGTTCAAGCGAAGCAACGGGCTAACCTTTATCGCTCGCGCCCACCAGCTTGTCATGGAGGGCTACCAGTGGACACACAACCGTGGAGTGGTTACCATTTTCAGTGCTCCAAACTACTGCTACCGCTGCGGCAACCAGGCGGCGCTCATGGAGATTGACGAAGTCATGGCCGACCGTACTGGGGACAAGGTCTACGACACGTGCAAGTTCATCCAGTTCGACCCTGCTCCGCGCGACAGCTCGTTCAATGAGAAGAAGCGCACTCCTGACTACTTCTTGTAGATGGCGATCAGCTCCATGCGCCAGCGATCAGTCCATTCCGATCGGAAGGGTGTGGAGGCGAACGCTGCCACACGCTTGGCGACAGGCTTACATAGGTTTTCTCAGTTGATAGTTTTCTCGCCGCCGGGTTCTTAGTACTAGCGGCATATACTCTTTTCCTCCACGCGAGCGTTCGGAATACCTCGTCATATCAGTGTCAGGAACTGCTGCAGCTGCTTCTTTAGGTCGATTGAATCGTTGTGTAACGGGTGCGTGTCCAGCGCCTTGTTGACTTTGGTGTAGGCGTCGTGGAAGTCGCCGATCTTGTACGCAAGAAGAGCTGTGACGTGCAAGGGTAAGTGAACATACTCCACGTTTCAGCAAACAACCGTAAAACGCACCGCGATTAAAGCTGGGCTCAAACATGAAATCAGCGAGCGACTCGGAGAGCTGAAAATTGGCTCTCGCCTGGTCCAGGTTGCCCTTGCGCAGTTCCAACACGCCAAGGTTGTTGAATGATTCTGCATGATTGCCGTCCACGGAGACGGAGATCTTAAACGCTTGATAGGCGAGGCCCAAATCCCCGATGCCAATGGCGACCTGGCCGATGTTGTACCAGACGTCCGCCATGGAATCGTCCGAGGCCATGGATAGCGCGCGCTCAAAGCACGAGAGAGTCATGTCGTACTGCGACGCGTAGAAGCAGCAGAGCCCAATGTTGCACCAAAGTTCGGCGTTATTGATGTCCATCTGGAGCAAGCGGCGATAGTACCGCAGCGCCACCTCGGGATGATCAGTGTAAAAGTAGTTGGAGGCCAGGCAAGCGATCGCTTCAATGTTCGATGCATCGAGCTGCAACACTTCCTTGTAGATCTCGACGCTCTTGTCAGAGTCGTTGAGCATGTCGTGGACGCGCGCGATCCCCAGGAGCAAGTGAGCGTCGCCTGGGAACTTGTCTTTAGCGCGCTCGTACCGATCCAGCGCCGTGTTGGGCTGGTCGAGGCGTAGATACACTTTCCCCAGCTCCAGTGTCGTGACAATCATCTCCTGGTTCCGCAATGACGACTCGTATTGCTTCTCAGCGTCACGGAAGAGCCCAAGCTGGTAGTAGCACTTGCCGAGCCGGGCTTTCCACCACCAGTCCTTGTAATCGGCCGCGACTGTCGCTTCTGCCGCAAGCTCGAGCGCCTTGCGCGGGTTGTGCTCGTGGTAGAGAAGGTAGTCAACGAGAATCTTGGCGATCGCGGGTCGCGCTGCGTACCGTTTCAGATCTAAGCGGTTAACGTCGATGAAAACGCCGTTTTCGACCGACTGCATAGACGCGGTACCAAGGCGCACTTGGCGGCCAAGTGTCGTGGCCGGCCGGGACGTGCCTGGGCGATTGCCTTGGAGTGCTCGGTCCACCGATATCCCGCCAGTGCCCGGGCGTGATCCAGTGCCGGGCCGCGCGAAGCCGCTGAGCGGGCGCCCCGACGACGTCACGGGGCGGAGGCTCGGGTCTGTGCCTGCGCGCGTGTTGGGGCGGTTAATCGAGGTCCCCGGGCGCGGCATGGACGCCATAACGTTGTCGTCGAGCAGCAGATCGGCGGCGCCGTCCTCCTCCAGCTCCGAGTCGTCGATGTAGGTCTGTTGCGTGAGCGCGCGGGTCTTCGTGACCCACGCGGCCTGGTCGTACGGGTTCTGCGCCAGCACATCCGTGCAGATGTCCACGCACTCGGCAAAACGTCGCTGGCGGGCGCGCAGCAGCGCCATGTAGAACGGATCCACGGCCTCCAAGCCCATACTTCAGTGTGGTTGCTCGATGGTCAGCTGGAAGCTCCTCTTCTGGGCGCCTCTTGAACGAGACTTCAACACCTGAAGTAACGATATGAAGTGACACGATAGGGCTGGCAGGTTCTCCCGTCTAAGGTCTCCACTCTTCAACTATCTTTTACAGGATGATGTAACTTTGAGTTTGCTTGCAACTCATTTAATCGTATTGTGACTATCAATATTGAGATACATCAGTTATAAGAGTATGCCAATCTCATACGTGATTTCATTCTCCCCTACTCATAAACAACTTCACCGAAGACAAACGAGTCTCCCTTGCCTCAGTCGTTCAAAGATGACAAGTCGCCACGCCAAGCGCTCGAGCGCTACATCCCCGCCGCGCCCCAAGATGATCGGCACGGTGCTGCCGCAGGACTCGATGCGCGGGATGCGCGAACCGTGGAACGAGACAGCGCTCGGGGAGCGCGCGTCGCTGCCGCTGCCACCGCCGCCGCCGTCCGTGGTCTCGTCCGGCGCGTCCTCCATCGCGTATCAGGAGAACCTCAAGCTTCTGGCTGCCGCAGGGCGCGACCTCTTCCGCCAAGGGCTCGCGTTTGACGGCATGCGGCCCACAAGGCAGGAGGCGCGACATCCAGCCGTGACCCCCAACCTGCTAAGCATCCCGGAGGACAACTCGGTCAACACACATGACGTCTCCGCGCCGAGCGAGCTGGTGGTAATCATCGGAGGCCCTCTTAACAGCCGCGGTGAGCCGGGGACTTGGGTATCCAACCGCATCGCCAAGGCCATCCAGATCTATTGGCAGACTGTGCTCTCTTTCGCTCATGAGGACGAAGACGAAGAGGCGGACGAGGCCTCGCGACCCAAAGCACTGTGCTTCCTCGTGCCCACAGGAGACGAGTCAGCTGAAGAAGACGTCATCGGGGCTGAAGCCATTCGGAAAGCGCTCGTGGGCACCGGAATCTCGCCGCACCACATCATCATGGACTGCACAGCGGTACGTTTTCTTGATGTGCCGTGCATTGGTGTGCTCCGTATGCTTGAACTGTTACTCATATACTGTGCTTGTTGCGTGAGTTCTAACAGACCAGCCTTGTGGACAATGCGATCCAGTTGATCTCCGTTTTGCGCCATCTGCACGTCAACAAAGTCCATATCGTGTCCTCGGCCTTCCAGCTGCAGCGTGTGCGCCTCTGTTACGATGAGATTTTCCGCGTTGCCGGCCGTGATCTCACCAGCGTCCAGATCTCCTACCATGGAGCGCCTGACGGACTTAAAGCAGCCGAGCGCTCCCAACGCCAAGCAGTGGAACAGTCGCTCATGGTCGCGACACGCGCCGAGGTGGACCAAGCTCTTCAGCGCGTGCTGTCAGTCGCGACCAAGAGGCACACTACCGGTGGTCATGGTCGTTCCAGCCGCAGCCAACCACCAAGCATCATCAACAACTCGACCTTGAAACCGGGTTTCCAGTCGACATTAGAGGGGTCCTTCCTTTCACAATAGAGCAAGTCATGAATCTATCGTTCAGTTTACGATAATTCGTACCCATTCGCTTCTGCTAGCTGCTTGACTTTGGCAATTGCAGCCCGTTGGGAGAACGAAGACAGCAGCGACACCATATCTTCATACACTTCTTGCGAGAATCTAGCATCTGGCTGCTCGGCATTCGTCGCGAAGTTTCGTCCTTGGTGAAGTAACAGGAACGTTCTCGTCAGTTCCATGACCTCCACATTGGCTTCGCAGCGCTGCATCAGTTCCAGCAGCTGAGCTGACGTTATCGGAAAGCCGTCACATTCCATGTTGTACGCTACGTGGAGAGTGCGTTCGACCAGTCCGACCTTCGTGCCGATGCGGATGAGCGACGCGTACATGCCCTTGGGAATGCGAAGTTCAGCGTCTAGCGTCGCTCGGAACAGCGAAAAGCACATGTCGATGCCGTTCGCTGCGTACACTCCGTCCATGACCACATCGAAGAACTTCTCGTCTGTCGCAATGCCACACGCACCCATCTCCTTGAGCGTCTCCACGATTCCGTCTAAGTGAGCGTGTGTACCGTACACAAAGCCCAACGCTGTGAAGGTCTTGATGTCGAGCGAGATGCCTTGCTTCTTCATTGCTGAAACCAGAGCCAAGGCGTCGTTGATCAGCCGATGGCGGCCGCACTTCGCCAGCAGTGAAGTAAACACGTGCATGTTGGGTCTCATCTGGAACTCGAGGAAGACCTCCATGAGCTCAAAGACGTCGGAGAGCGGTGCCACGCGATAGTTTTCCACCATTTCGACCATCGTGATGTGGTCCGGCGCCACGTGTGGGTTGTCCAACATCCGATGAAACAGATCTTTGGCGAGGTCGTACGACTTAGTCTCGGCAAGGCAGCCCAGCGCGTCATTGTACTGCTCCAATGGCAGGAACCACCGCCTGCGCGTGGCCTCCTCAACAGCAAAGGCATCGCCCAGAACCTCTTCTAGAAACTCGGAGTCGTGGTGCACGTGGCAAAACCGAATCGCCGAACCAAAGCCCGCACTGCGCGCCACGCCATCACTTGCCATGCGCCGATACACGTCTCGGAAGAGAGAGTTGTCGTGGAGGGCTAAGATCGCTTTGAGAATGTTGACGTAGATGTTCTCATCGGGTATGAACAACCGAGGCGACGGAATGTGGGAAACCGGGTCTCCGTCTTCGTCTTGGGCGGGTGCATCGTCGCCGCCGGTCATTGCATCGAACAGCCGCAGCGCGAGCCGTTCATTACCCGTCGTCACGCAATTCTGCACAACGGCACCGAGCACCGCCTCAAACTTGGGGTGCTCGCTCGAGGGCCGTTGCTTCAAGACATGGAACCACTCGATGACGCGATCGACGTGACGAGAGAGATTGGCGCCGGTCTGCGCACAGCTGCGGAAGAGCGCAATCCACATCTGTGCCTGCATTTGCTCAATTGGGACACTGACCTCATCCATAAAGGTCATCACACTGTGGAAGCGCTTTTTGATCACCATTTTGGATAAGAGGTTGCCCAACACTTGAGGCGGCATCTTCACCGTCGTAGCCTTGAGCGTGCTGTGGAACTTGACCAGGAACCGCGCCTGGTCGAACATCTTGATGTTCGCGCAGCCATTCACAAGCGATACAACCACGCGTGCAACGAAGTCGTCACCGCACTTATGGCGCAGCGCCGTGAGGATGCCGGCGATATCACGTTCGGCCGAAAAGTGCGAGCGTTGGCGCAGCAGCGTGAAGAGCAAGTCGCTCCAAAGCGACTCACTCGCGTTCTCAGCCGCGAAGCCCATAACGAGCTCCAGCACTGCACGCGCGCCGTCCGCGTCGTCTTGCTTAATGCGGTTCTGCAGCGCCACGTTCCACGCCGTGGCGTTGGTCGCTGCAAGCAGATCCACTTCGTTGTCGCGGTGAAGCTCTTTGCAGAGTGCCACGAACTCGCGCGGCTCCGTGCGACTGGCGAGGAGCGCACCGACGCGCGCATCGGCCACGCGGAGCCGCAGCGGAGGCTTGGACACGCTCGGATCTGGCTTCTTGAGGCGCCGCCGCACGTACTGCTCGGGCCGCAGGAACTTTGGCTGGGAGCTCCCAGTCGGCGGCGCCCAGGTCACACGATGACGTTTATGGCGCGAGCTGCGCGGCGGCGGCTGCGGCTGCGCGCTCGCAGCGGATGATGACGACGAGAGCGTGGAGAGCGCGTGGCCGTGGATGCGGCCCCCGGCGGCGACGGATGAGAGCAGCGCGCGGCGCAGCGCCATGTCGCTAGCACGGAATGGACCGGAGCTTCCACCACAAACGTGACCCTGCCCAAGCGCCAAAGCGCACTTTAAGACTCGGATTAAATACGAAGCGTACCTAAGAAAGGTGTCATGCGTACTTAGCTGGCAATCCGTTCTTTGAGGCACTATAATATTGAATCCTACTTTGACCAGCATGGCGCCACGGTTCGCGTTCCGCGCGAGGTGAGTTCGCTCACTGCCTGTGGCTCCGCTGTGCTGTGGTGCACGAGAGGTGACGCGTAATCGCTTACTCCCCACAGTAAGTTCCGCAACATTGAGTGCTCGCCGGCGGCGCGCGAGGCGAGCTACGACCAGCTGCAGGTGACCGCGGCGGCCGTCGAGGGCAACGCGCTCGCGGCGGCGACCGACCGCTTTGCGTTCGCGCATCACGTCGACGGTGTGACCTGGCGGCGACTAGAAATGATATGAGGGGTTGCGGTGACGACTGACCGGTGGACGTGGCATGTTGAAGGCGGAGCGGCGATCCAGGTCAAGCCGCTGAGCGCCACTGGCAAAGAGACCACTGCTAGTGTACGTTGAGTGTTTCCAAATGGCCACCCACGATGACGTCGACCAGTGGTCTGAATTGTTTGCCCCTCGGTCACCAGCCGCCGCTGCTGCGAGGCCACCAGGCGCGTGTCAACACCCTCGAGTTCTCGCCGTTCCGCTCGGAGCTGCTGCTATCGGGCAGCGCAGACGCCACTGTCAAGGTGCGAGTCAACTCAACGCGTGTTCGCTGGCGATATTTGTGTTGACATTGCGGTGATATGTAGATCTGGAAGCTGCCCGCCGATGCAACTAGCTCCGAAATGCAGACGTCACCCAGAACGATCTCTGGTGCGGCGTCTCCGGTGGTCTCTATCAAGCACCATCCCGCCGCAGCGCTGATCGCCGCCGCCGTGAGCCACCGCGATGCGTTTGTCTTGGATGTGGAATCTGAGGCCGTCGCATTCCGCGTGGATCTGGACGACGCCAGCGAGGACACGCTCTCCAGCCTCACTTGGAACTATGACGGAAGCTTTCTGCTCACCAGTTCACTCGGTCAGCGAGTGCGTTTGCTCGATCCGCGCGCTGCATCCCTTGTGGAAGAGTTCAGAGCGCACAGCGGCAGTCGCCGCCCAACGAGCATCGTATGGTGTGGCCGCCGCGACTGCTTCCTCACCACTGGCTACGATCCCATGCAGGAGCGCGAGCTGAAGCTGTGGGATCCGCGTAGCCTGGCCAAGCCGGTGGCGCGCGAGCGTCTAGACGCGAGCATTGGCCAACTCTTCCCCCAATACGACGTGGACCTCGATCTACTGTACGTGATGGGAAAGGGAGATCGCAGCGTGCGCACGTTTGAAGTGGATGAGACGGGCATCCACAAACTGAACCAGACGCTGTTGCCGCACATGACCTTGGCGGCGGCGCTGACGCCAAAGCAGGTGTGCAATACGAACGAGTGCGAGATCGCGCGCGTGCTCAACCTGAGCGCCAGCGGTGGCTCGATCAACGGTGTCTGTGACGTTCTCTCGTTCACAGTACCGCGGAAGGGTGCTCTGAGTGAGTTCCAGCAGGATTTGTACCCGCAGACGCTGGCTCGGATAGCTGCTTTGAGCGAGGAGCAGTGGAGAAATGGCGAGAACGCCGTGCCATTGCTCCAAGCCGTCACGCCAACACTGAAAGTAACGGCGCCAAGCGACGGTAACGGCTTTGGCAGCGTCTTTGGCTTTCCCAGCAGCAGATCTTCAACGCCAGGAAGTTCGACATTGCAATCAAGCTGGAATTCCAGTCCATCCCCGCAACAGACACAAGCGACTGAGCCGTCAACAGTAGCTGAGAATGGATCCGGTTGGGGCCAAGCTACTGCATCGCCTTGGAGCTCTGTGGCCACGACCGCATGCGCCACGGTATCCTCAACTGCGGACCAGCCAGTGCCTGTTAAGAGCAGCAGCGGATGGGGATCTCGGGGTGCAGCGTGGAACGCGCTAGCCCCCACCGTGGCCCCAAGCACCGCCACTGCCGGTCACCAGGTGCAATGGTTTACACCAGAGCCCGCTGGACTATCTAGTGCGGATGATGCATCACTCTCTGGCCTGACAACCGCGTCCACGCCGAGTGTACCAGACAAAGTTGCACGTTTCACGACTGTGCAAGAACACAAGGTACACACGTGTGCATTACTCGTGATCATTCCGCTGCCTGATGATTCATTGATGCACATGGCCACAGCTCAAATTTATCAAAGGAACCCAGTGCACCCGGACCAGAGTACTGAACCTCGGAGACAAAGTCGCCGCGTCCAACTGTATTGAGGCGAACGAGAAGTACATGGCAATTCCGCTCATGGGCGCGGGTGGCCCTGTGCTGCTGAGCGCCCTTGGCGCCTCGGGCCGAGTCTCGTCCGACGATCTCGTGCTGGACGGCCACAAGGCGACTGTCACGGACCTTGCTTTCCACCCGTTCACCAGTGAGATTCTGGCGGCGGGTTCAGGGGATGCGACGATTTCCATTTGGAACGTCGTGAACGGAAACTCGCCCCGACATCGATTGCGCGGCCACACAAAGGGAGTGAAATCACTCGAATTCCATCCTCGCGCGGCTGATGTGCTCTGCTCTACGTCGCAGGATCTGAGCGTCCGGCTGTGGGACGTTGAGACCGGTGTTGAGCGAGTTTGCTTGGCAGGAAAGCTCGAGGATTCCGTATGGAACGCCGCGTTCAGCCCCGACGGCAGTTTGCTCGCCACTTCGAGTCGCGCCCGCCTCGTCCGCGTGTTCGATCCGCGCGACCAATCTGGTCATGCTCTAGTGGCGATTGGGTGCGGCTTTGAATCGATCCGACCGCAGTACGTCCAGTGGCTCTCGACCCACCGATTCCTGACGGTCGGCACCACGGGGGCCCCGCGCCATGAGACACAGCTGCGCATCTGGGACGCTCGCAATCTTGTCGACGCGCTGTCCACTACAGTCATCGACTCGGCCGCAGCCGAGAGCGTGCCGTTCTTCGATGCGTCCTCGCGTGTGCTCTTCCTCACTGGGGTTGGTGGGCGACACATCTGGAGCTACGAAATCGTCGACGATACCATCTACACCAACCTGCCATTTGTGGCCGACGGACTGCAAACTACGAGCGCCGCGACGCTGCTGCCAAAGCGGCTCTGTGACGTTCGCAGCGTCGAAATCGACCAGCTGCTGCTGTTGCGAGGCAAAACTGTCGAGAGCGTCACATTTGCTCTCCCCCGCAACGAGAAGCTGCGGGAATACTTTCAAGACGACGTGTACAGCGACATTGCAACGCAGAGCGCTTCGCTGTCGGCGAGCAAGTACTTCGAAGGAGAGCAAGTCGTAGTCGAGTATGAATCTCTGCGACCGGCCAACATGACGCCTTTATCTGAGAAGCCTGAGGAGACCGACAAGCCCGTTCCGATGAGCCAGCAGTTCCGCGCCAAGTGGGAGGCCGAGGAACGCGAGAAGAGAATGAAAGCCGAGAACTTGGAGCGTTTGCAGGTACGAAACTTGCATGATTTGCCCCGCTGAGAGAAACGGAGGTTTAACTGGTGTGCTGTGCGCCTTAGGCGTTGGCATTGCAGCCATCACTGTATAGTTCAACAACCAGAGCCACGCGTGGGAACGACGACAGCGACGATGACTGGGAGGAATAGGCACTAACTTCGCCTGGAAGCACGTGTAAGATTCGGGGCAAGGAAGCTACACGTCGCAAAACTCGATATTTTACACCACTCGACCGCGTAGAAGACACTCTAAATGGCTGCCTCAATAGATAGATGCTGTGTGCGGACGGGCGCGCAAACGTCTCTAATAAAGACATCGTGGAGCCTCCGGCACACTCGCGTGAGATGCTCATGGCCAACTTGTGTTGAGACTTGGTTAAGTTGCTGCCGAAGTTTCTCCTCTGTCACCTACAATCACGAGAGTCAGGCGTTAGAGGTTCACCTATATTTGATGTCAGCATCACAAGACCTACCGTTCCGTAGTCGGTACGAACTTGGCTGCTTAGGTCAGTGTATGGCCACTGGGGAGAAAGGGGATGGCCTACGCTGAACTTGAGGCCGCCAACCATGCCACCTCCCGAGAGTGCGCGAGGGAAGCGGATAAACTCAATCCAGAGCTTCCGTTCATTGTCGCCACCTTCGAGGCGCATCTCATACGCTGTCGATATTGACCGGAGCTCCCTCAGATGCTGGTACGCGCGAATGAGCGTGGCACTCAAACTCAGCAAATGCTTCGAAAGTAGCGCTGGTCCCGTCGAAGTCGATTCGAACACTTTAAGTTGCTGCTGACTGAGAATAGTCGACGCAATCGTAGATACGACGTCGTCCCCCTCCTCGTGCTCAGACTGGCCGTCGGTCATTTTCTTCTGCTGCGTCTTCTTGGTGAACGTCGGGACGACCTTAAAGTTGGGTTCTTGGCTCGCCCCTCCCACGTCCACCGAAACGCGCACGTCTACCGAGAAGAACACATCGTCGAACTGGGAGACGAGGACGAGGCTCGACATGGTGGCAGAGAGCACTTGCCACATACCCAAGTTCTCTCGAACAGCCAGCATTTCCTCGAGCTCGAGTACATCTCCACGAAGTTTCAATTCACTGGCGTCGGACCGATCGGCTGTCGGAGTCGAGAGCTCAATCGATATGAGTTGGTGGTCAAGAACGGACGCTTCCAGAGAAAGCGAAGAGCACGCGCTCTCGAGGTCCCGCACTGACGACTGATACTCGCGCTGAACTGCTTGCTGTTCTTCGATCCCGTCCAGCAGTTGCTCCATTTGACGTTCACGCTCCATCTGCTGCTTGATCAAGCGAAGTTCGTTATCACGGTGAGATCTGTCGCTTTCAAGCATCGACCGAACGGTCTTGACGTCGCTGTTCAACTTATTTTCGCACTGCACGAGGCTGTCGCACACTCGTTTTTCGAGTTTGGAACGCCACTGGCAGTATCCACCGCGTACATGAACGCTTTCGATGCTCTGAAGCCCTTGAATCGATTCGCTAAGTCGGGTCAATGTTACCGAATCGTCTGCTGAAAACAAACGGGACAGCTTTTCACGACTGAGCGAAGGCAGGCTGTCTGTAAGACCGTTGCACCAAGAAGAAATCTCGTTGGTGGAGAACCGTAAGTCGGATAATGCCGCAAACGTGGCACAACTACGCTGAACCTCAGTGCGCAAGAGATCCAGGTTGACGCTCTCCACCGCTTCTCTCGACATACTCTCGAATGTAATTCGGGCAATGACCTCTTCGACCAAGAGCAGGTCAGGCAACTTTTGAGGTGATGGAGACGGAAGAGCACGCGACGACGGGGACGGTATGCCCTCGCGTTGCGGCTTTTTAGACGGCGTTTCCTCAGCAGGTGATTGCTGCGTTCGGCTCTTTGGAGTCCCAGACCCAAAACGCTCGAACTTCGACGACAGATTCACCACCAGAGACTTCCGCTTCGCGTCATACTCGACGTCGTCGCTCTCATCCTCCGAATCCAGGCTCATCATACTGTGAGCAGAACTCGATCGTCGGTCTTCGTCGTCACCTTCAACAATTGGGTCAAGATTCTTTTCTTGGCTGCTAGAGGTGCCGGTGTCCTTATCTTCATCTTCATCTTCATCTTCACCTTCTCTCGCGAGGTCGCTAAGCGATCCCAGCTGAAGTGTATCGTCGTCCTCCAAGAAATCACTGCTGTCCGCTCGCAATCGCTCTCCCTCCTCTTTCCTCTCCTCGTCTTCGTACGCTTCAGCGACCAAGTCCTTGAGCGTGCCGAGCTCCATCGTTTCATCAGCGAGGGGCGAATCCACGAACAAAGAGTCGTGTCGAGAACCGATCCGAAGAGAACGTCGTGGAGATTCGCTAAGACGGTTACGGCGCACTCCTGTTTGGATGGTCGCTGCCGTAGCCGCTTGATTCGAAAAATCGCCCGTAATCTCCATGTCTTCACCTTCATCCGATGACGCCGACGAATCAGCATAGGCAAGCCGGCTTTGCGGATTCGGGTCACTCCCACTGAGGAACGATGTAGTGGGAACAGCAGACGAATTCGAAAGCGCCGCTGCTTTGGCTGCCGCCACAGCCGCAGCGGCCTCGAATGCTCGTCGATTGCGCGCCGACACGAGCGGGGACTCCTGCTGTTGCGTCGACCCAGCTGCTGTGCTGAGACGACGCTGACGGCGAGCGTTGGCTTGAGTGTCTAACGGGCTCACACCGCGAGAGCTGTAGGAGCGACGTGTGCGCATCGATACCGAAGGCTCCAGGCTCTGCTTACGCTGATCGAGTAGAGCAGCACTTAGGTCGTCATCCGACTCGTCTTGGCCATCGATCTCATCGAGAATGGACGTGTTGAGCGACGTCTCTTCGTCGTCGTCAGATGCTGGAGGACTCTTCTCGTGCAGCGGGAACATCACGCGCGCGTCTCTGGCCGGCATCGGCGTCATCGACGTCGACGGAGAGCCCAAATTGAACTCGGCGCCTTGCGACGGCCCAAAATTGACTGACTTGTTGGGCGTCGACTGGTCGCTGCGCTTGGCCTTGCGCGCGCTTAGACAGCTCTTGAGTGGCGTCTTGTTGGTGCGATTGGTAGGCGTCGGCGAAAACAGCGAGTCAGTTTCTTCCAGTGCTACGGCCTTGCGCTTCACAGGCGTCGACTTGGATGTAGCTGCCGACACTGACGCTTTGTCGAGACGATGGCGCCTGCCTGCGTCTCGGGCGGGCGGCGATGGAGACTTGGCCTTCCGCCTCGTAGACTCCTCCGCGGTAGCTGGTGGTTCCACGCCATACTCTCGACGCAGCTCGAGCAAGTCACCATCACCGATTGTATCGCGGCGGTTGGCGTTCACGGTCGCGGCAATGGCGCCGAAAGCCGGCGCGTCGCTCATGGCGAGCAGATCGGCCGGGTCCAGAGTCGCTCGTCGCTTGCGGCCGCGTGTGTTTGTAGACGGAGACGCGCGCTGCTGCTGGCGACCGACTACGGCGTTCGTGTCGTCTTCGGCGCCCTCGAGCACCAGCCCGAGCTGCGCATCCGCCAGCATCGACTCAACGTCCATGGGGTCCAGCGTCGCGCGTCGCTGCGCCGCAGCTTGTTCACTGACGCTGTCAATGGTGTTGTCGTCGTCGTCGTCGTCGTCGCGCGAGAGGAGATTGGACGAGAAGAAAGCGTCGGTAAAACTGTCCTGGTCGTTGGGCGCCTGCTTCCCATTTTTGGTCTTGGCGGTGCTGCCCCCTGCGCTGCTTCGTCGACGTTTGCCCGATGGCTGCATCAGCGCGAGCTTCGAGGACTCGAGCTGCTGCTTGGTCCTCGCCACGTCACGGCGATAGTCGTTCAGTATGTCGTCGTTGATCAGGCCGCTCGCGGGGTCCACGCCGAGTGCGCTCGCCACTGACGCGCGGCGACTAGGGGTGTCCGAATCGCCTAACCCATTCAACATGGAGCGGATGGCCTCAGGGGATACCGTGTCGCGACGCGATGCTGTCATGACCGAGTCCGTGATGCCTTCCTGGTTGAAAAACGCTAACGCCTTGGACGGCGACAGCGTGCGCCGCCGATCGTCACTGGCGAAAGTAGCGGTAGTGGCGACCAGCAGTGGTTGTGTAGTTCCTTGGGACAGCGGCTCGGGCGTGGAAAGCGCCACGAGCTCGGCGTCGTCCGAGCTCCTCGTCTTGCGGCTCGATGTTGGCGTGGTTTGTTGGATCGGCTGCTGCTGTTGCTGCTGCATCTGCTGGGCGAGCCGCTGCGCGTCGCGTGCGGGCTCTAGCGCGGACGCCGCGTCACCCAGGATCTCTCGCTGCAGTTGGCTCGTGATGGACTCGCCGCGCGCCGCCGCGGGCGCCCGCAGGTCGTACGCTGGAGGAGCGTCCGCCATGGTGACCTCCGGTTTTCCCTCGCTTGAACGGGTCTACTGCCCAGCGCGGGGTTTTGATATTCAAATCAGAGGGATAAAACCTCGATTGATTGCTGAATAAAACCTTCTCCAGATGACGCCTATGTAGTGAATGTGGCTTCCGTTGTACGTGCCGAAAGTAGACTGGTGCTTGACGTGATATGATTGGTTGTGGGTTGGAGGGCTCTGATGATGTGAAGCGATGTGTTGCAACTCAACTCACAATTGCTTAGCAACGTACGTAGCAGCGATGGGCAAGCCAGAGAAGAAGCTCATGACGGCGGCGGCGGCGGCGACCGAGGACCACGGCGAGCAGCTCAGGAAGGAGGAGCGCAGGAAGGCCAAGAAAGCCAGGAAGGAGGCCAAGAAGCTCAAGCGCGCGCGCGAGGACGAGGCGGCGCCGGAGCCGGAGCAGGACGAGGCACCTGAGCGCGACTCCAAGAAGAGCAAGAAGGACAAGAAGAAGAAGAGCAAGAAGGAGGACGGAGCGGTGTCCACGGACTTTAGTGGTGGCCCGTACCAGCAGCCAGCGCCGCGCGACAGTAGCTTCAAGAAGGCCTTTTACAAGGAGAGCGCGACGACGGCCAAGATGACGGACGACGAGGTCGCGGCTTTCCACCAGAAGAACGAGATGACCATCAGCGGCGACAACTGTCTCTATCGACCTCTACGCACCTTTAAGGAGATTTCGTTCGCGGACAAGTTCATGAGCGTCTGCGAAGGCTTTACGACGCCGACGCCCATCCAGAGCCAGTGCTGGCCCATCCTCGCGTCCGGCCGCGACATCATCGGCATTGCCGAGACCGGCTCGGGCAAGACGCTGGCGTTTGCGATCCCTGGGCTAGTGCACATCGCCGCGCAAGGTGCACTCTCGCCCAAGATGCCGGGCCCGCGCATGCTCGTGGTGGCTCCGACGCGTGAGCTCGCAATGCAGAGCGCTGATGTGATTCAGAAGGTCGGCAAGCTCGATGGGCTCAAAACGGTATGCATTTACGGAGGCGCGCCCAAGTACGAGCAGAAGAAGCTGCTGCGCGCGGGCGTCCACGTCGTGGTGGCCACACCTGGTCGATTGAAAGATCTCATCGAGGACGGATCGTGCGACATGTCGCGCGTCACGTTCGTCGTGCTCGACGAAGCCGACCGCATGCTGGACGACGGCTTCGAGAAGGACATTCGCATGATCATTGGCGCGACGCACGCCGAGCGCCAGATCGCCATGTTCAGCGCCACGTGGCCCCAGTCGATCCAGAAGCTCGCGCACGAGTTCCTTACGGACCCCGTCAAGGTCACAATCGGCTCGGATGACCTCGCGGCCAGCCAGAACGTGGCACAGATCGTTGAGGTCGTCGAGGACCGCGCGCGTGACGCTCGTGTCCATTCACTGCTGCAAAAGTACCACAGCAGCCGCAAGAACCTCGTGCTGGTCTTCGTTCTGTACAAGAAAGAGGCAGACCGTGTGGAGCGCGCGCTGCAGCAGCGCGGGTGGAACTGCGCAGCAATCCACGGGGACCGCTCGCAGCAGCAGCGCACGGAGGCTGTGGAGCAGTTTAAAAGCGGCCAAGTGCCAATGCTTATCGCCACTGACGTGGCTGCTCGTGGGCTCGACATTCGAGGTGTCGAGTATGTGATCAACTACTCGTTCCCGCTCACCATTGAAGATTACGTGCACCGCATCGGGCGCACAGGTCGCGGCGGCGAGAAGGGAATTGCGCACACGTTCTTCACAGCCAACGATAAGCCCCGCGCGGGTGAGCTCGTCAACTTACTGCGTGATTCCAACCAGCCGGTGCCCGAGGATCTGCTCAAGTTCGGCACACATGTCAAGAAAAAGGAGCACAAACTGTACGGCGCGTTCGCCAAGAACGTGGACCTGAACAAGAAAGCGACGAAGATCACCTTCGACAACAGTGACGACGAATAGACTATTGCCAATTTCCAAAGAATTTATGTGTCCATTTGGAGGTTCGAGCTGCGACTTGACACATGCTGTGTGCTAATTCTGTGCTCAAAGCCTGGCCGGCATCGCTGGCTTGTAGTTGCTTCACGTTCGACTTCGGCGAGCGCTCACCGCTGCGTTGATTTTTTTTGCGCAGACGTCTTCAGCAGAAAACGTAGAACACATTCTTCGTGGTCTTGTCACGACCGTAGTGACACGCGACACTCCCCTCAGTCACTTCCTGCATGTGCCATTGTACCAATCTGACTTGGTCCCAATAAAATTCGTGTCTCTACTCGATCAACTGCTCCTCGATTCGCAAGCCGACAGTCAGACAGCCTTCGCCAGCCTCGTTGCTGATGTAGAAAGAGCGAGAATCGCGGCTGAATCATCGCGTGCGGCCATTATGACTAACTTGGACCCCTTCTGTCTGGTTAGACTCCACGCAGCTTTCTTGTCTCGAGCCACGTCTCCTTGAGTTGCATGATCTGTTCAATGTACTGCATATCCGATGCAAGACACGGTGAGGCGTTTCTACCAAAACAGGCCACAACAACCAGCTCCACTAACCGACGACCGAAGTTCCTCAAATGCCACGTCGCTACTCGCTGGTACGTACGCCTTGAAGTGGATGATCCAACGTTGGCGCGTGGATAATTTGATGATATGCTGGTGAGTTTCAACTTGGGTCAGCGTGTTTTTTGGCTGAGAGTCCCAAGCCAGAGGAAGCCTGTCTGGTATCCGTGGGCTGTTGGACGGAGATCCGACTTGTCTTTCCTCCACCAAATATCCCATCTCAGAGCACCGAACTGCAAGCCGATCAAGCTCCTGCACAAATGCGCGAACATCGCTGGGCAATGTCTCAAACGCCAGAGAGATATCCAAACATAGAATGCTCATCTCGTCACTGTACACAGCGGTCGCCGTAGTCACCGAACCGCCTGCCGGTACGAAAGCTCGCGATTTCTCCGCCGTCTCCACGACCAAAAAACCAAGCGGAGCGTCCTTGATGGTTCCCGACACGCCCTTGTGCAGTTGAACGCGCGAACTGAGCCGAAGCATGTTGTTCAGAAACATATAATGCGCGCCCACGATATTGCGCAGCTGTGGAAAAGCGAATTGAACAAGTCAACAGGAGCCAGAGGACTGACAGTGCAAGACCTGGATGCTCCAGAAATGGCTATACCAGGGGCAGAAGAGACAGAGCGATCGCCAAGAAGAAACCAATGGAGCTGACAGCTCGCAGAGACTTGTCGTTCTGAACGAAGGAGGCGATATACCACGTGTAGACTACGAGGACGAGCAGCATCATTTTCGCTAGCTATCGAGCGACTATTTCGTGAGACAAGATCCCTTCAAGACTGAATGTGTGGTCACCCACCGTGGTCCCCTCATACAGCAGTGTGATGCGACCGGGTTTCTCATCGTCGCTGTACCCTTTAATCCCTTTGCGGACAATCACCTAATTGCTTTAATGGTCAGACCGTCACTCGATTGTGGATGGCGGAGAGCAAGCACCGCGTACCTCTCGCAGGACATTCCCGATGGAGTCCATCCAGATGATCAAGCAGATCCCAAAGAGCCACGACGGCCACTGGCACAGAAACACGGAGAGGCGAGAGACGCGCAGCGCGATCCAGAGCAGCCCCGCCCGGCACAGTAGCGCGGTTTGCCACATCATGAGCACGCGTGCCTCGTCGGGCCATCTGGCAAAGATACGTGATAAGTAATTGAAGCTCCCCGCACAGCAAATAGACACGGCTCGTCGACGCACACCCAGCGCTTAGGCGTCGCGCGGCGCTGCACGAAGAACACGGTGCGCGCGATCGGGTACGCGAGCGCGGCTGAGAGAAAGAACAGCACGATGGAGATGTACATCTGCAGGCGGAATTGCCGCGCCTGCTGCCACCACTCGGACCAGCCCTGGAGCTGGATCACGCAAAACTCGGGCGACGACATGGCGCTTGTTTCTTGCGTTTGTTCCTCGAGGTGTTTAGCATCCCTGTGCCATCACTGGAGCGATTGGGGAATTTTCGGTTGTTTGATTGGATAAAATTCAATATCTGGCACGACTTTTGATGGCACAAGTCTGAGATTGGGTCGAACAATCATGAAGCACAAGCCTCTGATCAATACTTTCATGGAGTTACACAGGGCTAGCGCCGCTCGGGGCTCCTACTCGCCGTCACTAAAATCTTCGTCGTCGTACGACTCGCCGCCAGAGTCATCGCCCTCGCCGCGGACGATGCCCTCGGCTTCTTCCCGCTCGCGCTGGATCTTGCGCAGCACGGCTCGGCGCTCGCGCTCACGCAGGCCTTCCAGCTGCAACTCGAGTTCTCTTTCTTGCTCCTGCTTCCCCGCAATTATCTCGTCTCGCCTATCCAACGCCAGTCAGCCGCCCGAATACAATAAAGCGAACAATACAAACACCACCAACGTACGTAAGGATGATCTCCTTGGACTGGCAGCACTTGGCGCAGATATCACGCTCCTGAAAGAGCCACCAGAGCAGATCGTTAGGCGAAAACCAACAGACGATGCGGTCGCCATTACTCCGCAGAAATGGTGCACACACTGCACGCACCTTGGCGCATTTGTCGCAGACACTGTGGTAGGCGGCCGTGACGCTCTTCTGGTGGCAGTAGTTGCTGAATAGGGGCATCCAACAAACGGTCAGTTCGACTGCAATAGATTTGGGAGATCGACGCGCGCGCACCAGGTCGCCGGCTTGGTGAGCGGCTTGTACTTGCGGTACTTCTTGCGCCACTCGATCTGTTTGACGCACTTCTCGCAGAGCCCTCGGATTGGAAGCGCGAGGATCTTCTCGGTCTTCTTGGACCCAGGGTTGTGCTTGAAGGCGAACGAGTTCTGGTGCTTGGGCGCGCCCTTGGTGATGTTGCCGCGCTGCGAGCTCATGGCGCCGTTGTCGTCAATCAGTGCCTCAGCAAAAGCCTTGCCCAATTTGAATGGATGCACCAATTCTCGTAGAAGCACCGTCAAGAACTTTAATAGAGCACCCTTGTTTACTCTAGCAGCACATTTTCGGATCTTGAAGCGCTGTTTGAAAATCCATCATGGAGCGACCCAGAGCTGTCGCGATAGACGGCCTGCTCGTCGTCATCCACTGCACAGGAATCCCCGTGCTCGTCCGCACCTATGGAGAGGTACAGAAGCCGCCAAGCGCCACGATCGGGATTGTTAGCGCCGTCTTCCACGCCGCCAGAACCGGCGACGCAGCCGAGCTGCGCACTCTGCGGTCGGCGCACCGAAACGTTGTGTACCTGCTCGAGAAAGGCGATATCTTGCTCGCAATTGTGAAAGAGAGTGGTAAGAATGAAATCGCCAGCGGGATGCTGCGAATCTTGTTCCGCGCGCTCCAAATCTCCATCGGGCCATCTGTCATCGAGCTCGAATCGCCGAAGCTGCGCGTCGCATTGTCGCGAAACCTCGCACTTATCGACTACGTCGTCTCAAATTACGCGACGGACCCACGCTTATCGCTAGAGCTGCCCGTTTTTGCTGTTGACTGCGTCCGAGAAGCCATTGACACGTCGCATCAACCGTCGCTCATATACGCCGCTGCAAGTCTGGATGGAATTACACGCCTCGAATTTGGGTCAGCCGTCGCTACTCGGACCTCGAGACTCGACATCGCCATTCTTTTCATTATTGGCGAAATCAATGCTGGGGTGAATACGCTATGGACAACCGTTTGCGTTGACATTGTTCTCAAGGTTGCGGGAATCAAGAGTAGTGCAGGGTGGTGCCTAGTGGGAATATTTGCATCGGATGTGAATCCTTCAGCGATCGAAGAGTTCCTGGTCAGTAACGATCATGAAAGATGGGCAAACAACAGGAGTCTAACAACTATTTGCAGTTCCGGTACGAGGAAAGGCTGGTCAAGATGGTCTTCGTCGAGCCACCGACAGCACCACCGCAGTTGTGCTCTAGGTTGCCACCCTCGTTACTATGGTACGATTCTGTTCTCATCACCACACAGGGAGATGATTTGACTGTCTTGGTGTATCAGTTGCTATGTGGTGCCCTTTCTTCAGGCGCAAAAGAGCTCGGCAATTGAGAGCTGTGCCATAGCATTCGAACTTTCATGCAAACAGAACGATAAACCTCCAGGAGCTCAGTGGTGGCTGCTCAACCGGTTTGTTCAGAAGCATCATGCGTCCAAAACACTAAAAATCGACTTCAAACAAGAATATGAGGTACACGTTCTTGATCTGCTCAGCAGCCGTCGATCCGGTGCGTTCTGACTCACGGGAACTTGGGTGTGTACCATAGGACCACACCTTCATTTGCAGCATCCGCGAGCCGATTCTGATCTACGCCACTTGCCGTGGGTCCCTCAGCCTGTCGTCTACAGTTGCGATGGGCGATGCGATGGCCTCGTGGTTTCTCTCAATGGGGACATGAAGCAACAACACGACGAAAATTATCAACATGTTGGGAGTTGACTCGTTCTTATGCAGATGTAGATATCTGCTTAGTTTGTCGTCGTCTGCTTGGTCGCTTCTTCAGGGACACATTGACATGCGACACCAGCGTCTCTGTGCCCGCTTCCTGCTTGTGACGCGCCCATAAATGTCAAGGTCCAGTCTTTCCGAATCGCACAGACTGCGTCTGGTAGAACGAGGAGACCGAACGAGAGAGGGCAGAGACGGGGTAAACGATGCTCTGCAGCAAGGTGGACTAATCCAAATCACTCTGGACAGAGAAAAAAATCACGCCAATGTTAAACCTCGTTGATTGGCATTCGCGTGAGCACACAACGTAAACTCAGGAGAGAAGTCTACTGCTCCACGCGGTTCTTGAGTTCGTCCTTGGCGACGTAGGCCTTGATGTTCTCCATCGTCGTCAGCGCGATGTTGTTGATCGCCTCCTTGGTGAAGAAAGCCTGGTGGCCCGTGATGATGACGTTCGGGAAGGTAAACAAGCGCGCGAGCGTGTCGTCCGGGATGAGGTCGCCCGAGTGGTCCGAGTAGAAGTAGCTACCTTCGCCTTCGAACACATCGAGCCCGACAGAGCCGATCTTCTTGTGCTTGAGTCCCTTCACGAGAGCAGTCGTGTCGATCAACCCACCGCGGCTCGTGTTGATGATCATCACGCCCGTCTTCATCTTGTTGATGCTGTCTTCGCTGACGATGTGGCGCGTGTTTGGGAAGAGCGGGCAGTGAAGCGAGATGATGTCCGACTGCGCCCAAATTTCATCGAGCGTCACGTACTTGACGCCGTAGCTGAGCGCCTCCGAGTTCTCCTTCACATCGTAGGCCAGCACCTTGCAGCCAAAGCCGGCACAAATGCGCGCGAAGAGCGCGCCGATCTTGCCCGTGCCGACGACACCCACGGTCTTACCGTTCACGTCGAAGCCAAGCAGGCCGGCGAGGCGGAAGTTAAGCTCGCGTGTGCGGTTGAAGGCGCGGTGGATGTTGCGATTGAGCGTCATCATCAGAGCGGCTGCATGCTCAGCCACAGCGTATGGCGAGTACGCAGGCACGCGCACGACAGGCATGTCGAGCTCCTTGGCCACGTCGAGATCGACCATGTCGAAGCCGGCGCAGCGCAGGAAGAGCACGCGCGTGCCGCCAGCGTGGAGCTGGCGCAGCGTGTCGGCATCAGCCGTGTCGTTGACGAAGATCACGACGCCTTCGCAGCCCTGCGCGAGCGGCGCTGTCTGCGCGTTGAGGCGGTTGGTGAAGTACGCAAACTCGTGCGCGGGAAGGACGCCCTCGCGCTTGGCGACCGAGTCCATGGACTCGTTGTCGTACGAGTGCGCTGAGAAGAAGGCGACCTTCATGGTGATGGACAGAGGCGGCTTTGGAGACTTCAAATCTCGAGGAATCTTGGGAAATGCTCGAGCTCTGAGTGGTGCTTCGACATGGACTGAGAGCGCGCCGCGCAAAGATACGCGATTGAAATCAGACACGTGGTACCGTAGCTCTCGATTAAGTTCGACATTTGTCTCACAGAAGTGATGGTTCATCACCAAGGTGGAGCCATCCATGCACCGCTTGCGGGCTTACGACCGCGTGGAGTTGCAGCGGCTACTCGACGCGCAGCGCGTTCACCCGCCAGTTGACGGGCTGCGCAACGGGGCGCGCGTACTGGACCTGCCGCTTTTTATCGGAGATGCGCACACCGCCCAGGTATGCACGAGCCACAAATCACTGCTCGCCCTCAAGCACGCGAAAGGCTCCTCTTCTCTTTGTGTCTTACGATGCACCGCCCTCGCGTTATGCAATAGGACTCTGTGTTTCTCCATGAAAACAATATTACGCACGTTGTGTCTCTAGGCACAGGCCACATCTCACCAGAGGTACGGAGTCCACGCGCTATTCGTAGTTTGATGAGCTGTCCGTGGCTGAGCAACAAATCCGCACGCTGAGCAGCGCTGCTCTGTGCTGCCCATCGACATCCTCGATATGGAGGACCAGCTGCTCGTGCTCCACTTCGAAAAGTGCATTAGGTTTCTCCGCGCGGTGGTGGCGAGAGGAAACGGTACCGCGCTGGTCCATTGCGTGTACGGACAATCTCGGAGCGCGACGATCTGCATGGCGTTCCTCATGTCCGAGCGACGAATGTCGATGGCCGCCGCGTACGAAGCTGTTCGTGCAGCTCGGCCATGTATCTATATCAACCCAGGCTTCCTCGTGCAACTGCAGCTGTTCGAGCGGATGGATGGTGACGCTAACATTCGCGGCAGCTCGTCTGCCCACGCTACGGTGCGTCGCCCTGAATACGCAGCGATGCAAGTACAAGCTAAAAAACGGATTGCAGTTGCGTGCCCTGGTCGCAGCCCAAGATCGAATGGCGAACGGCCTTGTTCGACTACTCGACCTACCCGCCACCGCCACCGCCACCGCCACCGCCACCGCCAGCAGCCCAGCGATTTCCTGTGCAAAGTGCAACGGCTTTTTAGGAGCGGTGACCAGTGTGGTGAGTGCCTGAATTTTAGCGATTCCGTCACTCAGAAAACATGAATTTTTTGGTTTGCATCTAGATCCACGGACTTGAAGAAGCTGCTGCGACGCGTACGTTGAGAAATCTGTGCTACGTCGGTGACTTGGCTTGAGAAGTATCGCGATATGTCTCAGGCAAGTGCTCGACGATATTCCTCGAGCCTCTCAAGTGGATGGGCCATGGTCGCCCCGACGATCCGGATTTTGGCTACGAGAAAGAAGGCAAGCTGGTGTGCCCCAAGTGCGCAGCGAAGGTCGGAGCGTGGACGTGGATTGGAACAAAGTACGACGTTTGAGATGATGGTGCCCGCAGCGTACTCATGAGTTGGTTTACTAACGAGAAGCATCTCGCAGGTGCCAATGCGGAGATTTTGTGTCACCAGCGTTCCAGCTGGTGCCAAGTCGTATCCGCCATCGCAAGTAGAGATTCGTGTGGGGATGCTGGCAACCTTCTCCTTAATTCTGTACAATCGTCATGGCAAGTTGGCCAATGGAATACTGTACGGCATTCGGTCGTAAGCCTGGTTGACACCAAGCCGCGGATCCCCCCTATTCAACAAGTGGACCTGAATTAAAGAATGAAAGGTAGCAGCGTGGTTTAGGCTTTGTAGTACGTACTGGCGCGGCGGAAGCTGTACCTCCTGCTTACGATACACTCGACTGGGCTCGCGTACAGCCAGCAGAGAAATGTTCTGAACGCACGTCGATTGGCTGTGGATGCAGCAATTGTCGACGCATGGCGTGCCTGGCGCCTTGACCGATGTTAATGCAAACACCTCAAGCCGAACCTCCCCGCGAGGGGTGAGGTCCCCAGCACGAAATGAGCAGTAGCCGTCCTTGCAGTAGCCTGAGCGCGTGCAGAAGGCAAACACGTCCCTCTTCTGCCGCATCGAACATCTTATTTGGACGAGACACTGCGCAAGCTTACTAGTACCCAGCCGACGAATGCAAAAGAGAGCAGGTCAGGACCTGTATCACATGAGAGCACAGTCATCGTCCTACCTGTAGCAAGGACAGAGGTAGCGCTCCGTGTCATGGTAGTGATTTGGGCAGTCGAGCCGACATTTCTCGATCTGATCCGCCGTGCAGCCTGGCTCACACAGGAAGAAAGTACTCAACCACCCGCGTGGAATCGATTGCTGGGATCAAAGCACAGCGGATCGTACCTGTGTGGTTGACCTTGACGCGCGGCAGCGCCACCTTGGGGTTCGAGTGAATTGAGTCGACCGCCTTCTCAACCGCCACACACGAGCCAGAGACCGTACCTGAGCGTTGGCGGTCAACGCAGTAATCCACAGAGTGAGGAAGAGGAATAGCGAGCGAGTTGCTGTGCCGTGCATCGGCGTCGGGATGCAAGTCGATGAGTGACCTCTCGCACAATAAGTAACGATATTCGCGGACAGCGCACCTAGTGGGGTTCTGGGCGTACTTTCTGATTCGTTTGTGCTCTGGCTGAATAGTTCGAAAATGCCGCGCGAGCTAATCACGATCCAAGTGGGGCAATGCGGGAACCAGATCGGCCGCCAGTTCTGGCAGCTCGCGCTCGAAGAGCATGCCAAGGTGAGAATGCAGCCGATGGCCCCGCTCCGTATTGTTGCGTGCGACTGAGATCCGGTGCGCAATGGCTAGAACTCCAAGGACACGCTTTTCGACGAGAGCATGAGCACCTTCTTCCGTAACGTCGACACGCGCTACGCGGATCCGCTGGACCTGCCGTTCCAAGACGGGCGCTGCTCCATCAAGTCGCTGAAGGCGCGCGCCATTCTTGTGGACATGGAGCAAGGGCCCGTGGCTGAGACTATGTCTGGGCCGCTCGGTGAGCTCTTTGACCAGCAGCAGTTCATCACGGACGTGTCGGGAGCTGGGAACAATTGGTGCGACCACGTTTGGACAACCTGCCCAGAACGAATTGACCAGTGCTAACACTAGTAAACCGATTAAGGGCGCACGGCCACTGTGTGTATGGACCCAAGTACAGAGAAGAGCTCCATGACAAATTGCAGAGCGCGGCCGAATTCTGCGACTCGCTGCAATCGTTCTTCGTTCTCCACTCGATTGGTGGCGGAACAGGTATGATGGACCTCCACGCCTCTCCGCATATGTGTGCTATGTACTGATTCGGTTGCGGACGTCAGGGTCAGGCCTTGGAACCTACATTCTCAGTCTGCTTGAAGATCATTTCCCTGAGGTGTACCGCTTCACGACCGCGATCTTCCCGTCTGAGGACGACGACGTGGTCACTTCTCCTTACAACAGTGTACTGTCGCTGCGTGAACTCACAGAGCACGCAGACTGCGTGCTTCCCATCGAGAACGAAGCGCTCGTAGAGATGTGCTCCCGCATGCCGAGCCGAGCGAATCGGTCAACTCAGCAGGAAAACGGCTCTTCATCGTCTGTCGTCGAAGGGTCTCGTCTCAGTGATGGAATTGACCTGCGCACTCTAGAACATTTGTACAAAAGCGGTGCTAAGGTAGCAGTGTCGGCGACTGCAATAAAAGCGAAACGACCTGCCGCCGCGGTAGCGAAGGCTCAAACCTCGACTTCCATCGGAAAGCGACAAGGAACGAGCGCGTTCGGCGAGATGAACTACATTGTCGCTCGACTGCTGACCAATTTGACCAGCTCGATGCGTTTTGAAGGATCGTTGAACGTGGATCTCAACGAAATTACCACCAATCTGGTGCCGTACCCCAAACTCCACTTTCTCCAGTCGAGTATGAGCCCTATGTTTTCAACGGTGGACCCGCGCCAGCAACCTCGGCGTCTAGCTCAAATGTTCTCCGACGCTTTCAACCGGTATGCTCGCTCTAGGCGCCTTATATATGTGCTGACGCTGACAAGCGGCTTGATACGAGCAGAGACAATCAGCTGATGCGCTCAAATCCACGCGCGAGCGTCTATCTGGCCTGCGGACTTTTGGTGCGCGGTAACGTGGAGATCTCCGACATCAACTCGAACATTCAGCGCCTGCAGTCCGAAGTTCGAATGATTCACTGGAACCAGGAAGGATTCAAGGTGGGGCTCTGCAGCGTGCCACCGATCGGTCAACCTTCATCGTTGCTCTGCCTCTCCAACAATTGTTGCATCCGCGACACGTTCCAGCGCATGCACGACCGCTTCCGCAGGCTCTACGTGCGTCGCGCGCACCTGCACCACTACACAGAGTACATGGATGCGGACGTGTTGGCGCAGGCGTTCGAGAACGTCAAGTTTCTGAACGAAGAGTACGCGCGCCTCGAGCGATCGGCGGGCGGAGATGGCGTCGGCCACGAGGTGCCAGCGTCGCGTAGGCGGCTGCAACCTCTCCTTTGACCCAAACACGCATATCTCCGAAACTGCGATCACGGCCTACAGGAACTCTCAAGAAATGTACCTGTGGTCGTTTCGCTCTCCCATCGCGACTGCAGCTGGTCGCGTGTATCCATTCGAAAGACCACAAACGAAGCCATTTTCAAAAGCGTACTTATGGGGACGTCGACAGTATCCGCCTTCGCTTTTGACAGGCAAGGGATTTCTAGAATTTTTTCATCCAGATCTTGCGAAGAGCTACACGTGTACCGGGTACTTGCTCCAAGAAACGAGCAATGTGGCGCGTGACGAAGCTGGCGCTGGCGGCGGCGCTGCTAGTGGCGACGGTCGCGCGGCCTGAACACCAGGCGAGCGCCTTCGGGTTTGGTGGCTTCGGCGGGTTTGGTGGCGGCGACCACGAGGTGGAAGCGCACGACCACGACCACGAAGACTTCTACGAGAGTACGAACGTTAGACCGCCGATCCTATACTACGCTAGCGCTTATATGGATTCTTGGCATGGAATTGGGCAGCGCTGGGGCTGACCATGGAGGCGACTGATGCTGAGATCAAGCGCGCGTACCGGAAGCTCAGTCTGAAATACCATCCAGGTGAGCCATCTACCGTCTCGCCACTTAGTTTTTGCCAGAGACAGCCGCGACTAAAGGACCGAGTCCCGCTCTGTGACTGCATAGACAAGAATACTGGAGATGCTGATGCGCAGCAGAAGTTCCACAAGATCTCGCGCGCGTACGAGATCCTCTCGGATGCGCAGAAGCGCCAGGTGTACGATCTGGAAGGGATTGAAGGGCTCGAGCGCGACGAAAAGGGCGGCCAGTCTAACAGTCCGTTCGACTCTTTTTTCGGCGGCGGTGGCAAGCCGCACGGCCCTGACGCGGCTATGGATCTTTCGGTTACGCTCGAAGAGCTCTACAACGGCGCGCAGAAAAAGGCACGCTTCACTCGCAACGTGATCTGTCGCAAGTGCCGTGGCTCTGGCGCCAAGGACGGAAAGGTGCGCTCAAACTCATCCGGACCTACTGTTGAATGCATGAGAGCTTACAGAGGTCGCGATTGTTTGTTTAGACCACACCATGCAAGACTTGTGGTGGTCAAGGTGTCGTGCTCGTCCAGCAACGCATGGGCCCTGGATTCACGGTGCAGATGCAGCAACAGTGTCCCAAGTGCGGCGGAAAAGGCAAAGTGTTCCGCCACCACTGTCCACACTGCCACGGCCACAAGGTCGTGAAGGAAGAGAAAGAACTAGTGGCTGAAATCGAGCGCGGCATGCCGTCCAACCACCAGATTGTGTTCGAGCGCGAGAGCGAACAGCGGCCGGGCATGGTGCCCGGCGACGTGATCTTCCGTCTCCACCAGGTGCCGCACGCTCGTTTCCGGTACGTGGATCTGTCTACTGCATGAATGTGCCGAGACTGACTTGACTGATGTGGATGCGCGAGCAGACGTGCGGGCGACGATCTCCATTTCGAAATGGAGATTTCGCTGGAGGAAGCCCTCTTGGGGTACCGCAAGAACATGGTCCACCTCGACAACCGCAAAGTCTTGCTCACTCAGGAAGACATCACCAAGCCATTCGATGTTCGCACTGTGCTGGGCGAAGGAATGCCTCACCACAACTTCCCGTCCCAGCACGGCGACCTCCATGTGCTGCACCATATCAAGTTCCCGACAAAGCTTTCCACGCAGCAGAAGGCTATGGTCGAGGAGCTACTGAGTCAGTAAGGAATTCCTCCTAATTAGAATGTGGAAGACCTAGCGGACTGGTTGGTAGTTTGAAACAAATAGACTTCCGGATATGTTTCTCTCATCCGAGGCGAAATATCGATCATTTGCTGCCACCTCACTCTTTAGTAGCTACGGCGTTGGTTGGGGTGGGGAGGGAGGCACGTCGCTTATGGATTGTACATGATGGACTGAAGGTACTCCTTGATATCAGCCGGGCGTGCGACCGTGGCGTAGCTTTTCGAGTAGCCCTGCGGGTGAAAACAATCGATGATGTAAGCCATACCACTACGCCTTTTAAAGCATGCAGAACAGCACGAGAGACTTACGTATTCAGCAACGGCAACAGCAATTTCCAGCGAGACCGAGCGGATGGCGGACAGCGGCGGGTACACGCAGCCCGTCTCAAGGTCGGCAGGCGTCACGAGATTCGCCAGTGCCTTGGCCGCAATGATCATGATCTCGTCGTCGACGTGAGTCAAGCCAACGCCGACGCAGGCGAGGCCGATGCCTGGGAAGATGTACGAGTTGTTGCCCTGTCCTGGCACGAAGCGCTTGCCCTTGTACTCAACAGGGTCGAACGGACTGCCGCTGGCGAAGATGCACTTGCCGTCCGTAAACGTGTAGGCTTCTTCGGCCGTGCACTCGGCCTTGGAGGTCGGGTTGCTGAGAGCGAAGATGATTGGATGCTCGTTCAGCGCCGTCATCTTCTCACATACCTCCTTCGAGAAGGCTTTCGCGATCGTGCACACGCCAATGAGCGCGCTCGGCTTGATGCGGTCGACGGCCTCTTCCAGTGTCTTGCACTCGGGTGCGTCGTGGGCGTAGAGGAGCTTATGGTGCTGCAGCGAGCTCTTCCGCGAAAGAACCACGAGCCCGCGCGAGTCCACAAGCCAAATCTGCTCACGCGCCTGCTCAAACGTTTTGCCCGTCTCCTGCGAGATCGCACGAGCAATCAAGTCGGCAATCCCCGTGCCAGCTTCGCCTGGGGTTCAAGATCATACACACAACCGTGAAGCAGGTGTTGCTGGATCAGAGTTCGCCAGCATCACCACCAAAGACGTACCAGCTCCCATGAAGACAAAAGTGTGCTCCGAGAGCGGCTTGCCAGACAGAGGCACCGCAGCAAGGAGACCAGCAAGCACCACGGACGCAGTGCCCTGGATGTCGTCGTTGAACGTGCAGTGCGTGTTCTCGAACTTGCGCAGCAAATGGAACGCGGTTGTGTTGCCAAAGTCCTCGAACTGCAGCAGCACCTGTGGCCCGTACTTGGTCTTGGCGGCGTTCATGAACTCCTCGACGAGCTGCTCGAACAGGGGGCCTTGCTCGCGCTTCTGGCGCAGACCCATGTAGAGCTCGTCGGCGAGGAACTCCTCGTTGTTGGTGCCGCAGTCGAGCACCACGGGCAAACACATGTGCGGTGGCACGCCAGCACAGGCCGTGTACAGTGCGAGCTTGCCGATTGGGATGCCGAGGCCGTTGACGCCAAGGTCGCCAAGACCGAGGATACGTTCCTGCACATATCAGCGAGCAAGGAAATCAGCTCAAGGCAAACTGGCACTGAGCTCAAAAGTGGACCGTACGCCATCCGTGAAGACGATCGCACGAATATCCTTTTCCGGCCACGCGTCCAGGAGCTCCGCGACTCTGCCAACGTCCTTGATCGAGATGTACAGACCACGAGGCGTCTGGCGATAGAGGTGGCTGAACTCGACACACGCCTGACGCAATGTATATCAACATCTTCAATGTGATTGTCGCAGCACCCACTGCATCGAATCATACGGTTGACGCACCTGGCCGACGGTCGGCGTGTAGACAATCGGCATGAACTCAGCAGTGTTTTCGATCAGCAGACGGTAGTAGATCGCTTCATTCGTGTCCTGTCAAGAGGCATCGCGCATCGATTACATGGATGAACGTTGCCGGTGGGTCATTGTTTTCCCGATACGTACCTGCATACTCTGCAGAAACAGGTATTTCTCGATTGGTGACGACTTCTTGCGGAGCTGGAGGAGCGCGCGCTTGGTCTCGAGCTCCATGGAGCTCTCGGCGGCGGGCAGCAGACCACGCAGCTTGAGCGCATCTCGCTCCTCGGCCGTGAAGACCAGGCCCTTGTTGGTGCCTGGGTTGCGGATGGTCGAGAAGCCTGTCGACATGGTACTGAGGGTTCTGGGGACTTTGGTGGGTGCGTGCTGCGTAGCCAATTGAGAAATAAACGCTACGACAACCGCGTCCCGTGGCAGCTTCACCACTGCTTCACCACGCCTCGGGCATGTACGTAAGGTGCACGTCTGTAGCGGATCTGACCCGCGGGTTGACCCGTTTTCGATCAAGAGTGATGGTACGTGTCATGGCAACACATGGGTATACTGAAGGCGAGACCCGTTTGAAGTTGGACGTTACATCAGCAATGGGATAGGCGCCCAGCCCACGGGTCTGTTTTCCAAACAGATAGAGATTGATACGGTTCGGCGGCCGAGATCTCCGTGGCGAAGACAGCAACTGCAACAGGAGCAAGGCGGCTCTTCTCATGTCCCGCGATACCTTCGACCGCGTTGACGCACTTAAGATCCGGAGCGGGCGCGTGACGAGTGTCCCAACCGCGCAATTGCATCACACTCGCGATGCGTGTGCGTCGTTGGAGGGAAACCCACAGACCCACAGCGTTTCCGCCCGACGGATCCACTTGTCAAAGGGACGGGAGGTGGGACGACTGTGCAGTCCCGAGTTGGAGGATTTTCGCACGTGTCCCGGCGATGAAACTTCAATGTGTTTGGTGGTGTGTGAATGCACAAACAGTGGGCGAATGCTTCAACATGACAGCGAAGCGTCACGCGCATGGTTACGTCTGCTGGGGCATTTGACGGGGAATCGGAAGTGACTTAAGGAGAGCTTTCTTGTGGAGAAACCTGCTGGGAGCTTGCGTTTTGACAAATTCGCCACAAGATTGGCGTGGTGAATTCGTTCATACAGGAAACGTATACGTAGAGTCTCAAATTGCAATAGGATGAAGCAAATACATAACGCTGTGAGCACGAATTAAATTATTTATCGGTTTTGAGAGGCTTGGGATGCAATCTAGTCAAAAAATCTGGGGTCAGTGATTGGTCAGAAAGCAGCGAAGCAACTTCGCACCCCACGCAAATGGTGCAAGTGGCGCGAGGTCTAGCGGCGACGCTCGGCCGCTACGCCGTCTCCGTGCCTCGCGTGGATGCGCAAGTGCGAGCCATGGTGCGCTCCATCAACTGCCCTAGCGGGCCATGGTGCGGTTGCAGCCCTGCATTGGACCTGCAATCACCAGTCTATGAACCTGTGTCGTTGTGCAGGGACATCGGCGTGATGCTCACCACGGACGACCACATCCAACGTCTCAACAACAAGTACCGCAACAAGAATCGACCGACAGACATTTTGTCGTTTCCTGCTCACAAGGTGCGCGTTCATGGCGCGATTGACAGGGAAAATTTACTCACTGGAGATTGCAGATTATCCGGCCTGGTCGATTTCCAATCGTGCGTTCCAGTGAGGAGAGGTATCTCGGCGATATCTACATCAGTTTGCCGTACGTACAGCGGCAGTGCGACGACCCGGAAGACGAGGAAGTGAAGTCACTGGAGATGCGCATGCCCGTCCTGCTCGCGCACGGCATCTGCCATCTAATGGGGTACGATTTGGCGGCATGTTGGACGGCGCACGAGGAGATCAATTAACAGCGTGCTTGAGCAGCTACGATCACGAGGCAGACACAGACTACGAGCGCATGATGAAGGCCGAAGCATATATTCTCCGTCGGTATGAATCATTTCTCGAAGACAGCAAAAGCGCGAGGGATCTGAGAGAGCAACGCTAGAACGACGGACTCGATTAGGACTGCTGGGAGTCTTCGTAGGCTTCGTATATAATGCTTGTTGCAGTCTTCATAATCATGGTTGTAAAACTCACATGGGCCAAACGCGACACGAACCCTGTCGTTGCGAATCCGGCCAACTGCTTCATGCCGCCGCGCTTGTACTCATTGCGGAAGGTCTCGGCGACCGAGACCTTGGCCCCGGCCTTGGAAGCCTGTTGGATCTGCGCCACCATCACATCAATAGGCAGCGTCAAGAAGGCGCTGAGGCCGCCGCCGATGAGTGAGGCGCCAATTTTCTGCTGGTTGGTCAGCAGGGCTTTCGGGTCATCGCGCTTGAACAGCATCTCCTCGGCCACGACCGAGAACAAGAATCGCGTGGACCAGTCGGCGACGCGCTTCAGCGAGAAGACCATCGAGCCCTTCATCAGCGCCGACACGCCCTCATTGCTGATCACCTTCATTCCCACTTGAAGCGACTTCATGGAGGTTTCGAGCGGCGTCATCCGCTGGCGAAACACGGGGTCTGTCATGACGCGAGTCTTGAGCAACAGCGTCGGGCTGAGCGCTAGACCCTGAAAACCACCGCCGATACCACCAGCGACCACTTCAGCGACGTTCGCGCTGACGGTTGAGTTGTCAACGAAAGGCTGCAGCGTTTGTCTGGTCAATGCGTGCGCCCACGAGAACACCGAGCCCTTGGCAAGGCCCTGGATTGCTCCCCACGGGAAGAAGCCGTCCCAGACGCCGGCAATGCCCTTGGTCTTGACGATCTCGCGCGTGAGCACGGCGTACGACTCCCCTGGGCGCGTCTGCTTCATGATCTTGATGAATTCGAGGTAATGGCCGAGCGCAAACTCGTAGCCTAGAGTGACGCCGGCGCCGATCACGAGCTTAACGGCCGGGCGCTCGCTGCGTGTGGGACTCAGCGCGAGCATAGCCGGCGGCGCGCACACTCGCGAGGAGGTCGCCAGCTGGGGCGCGAAGAGCGAGCGCGCGCCGGGCGGCGAGTGAGCGTGCGAGGGCTGCGAGGGCGCGACGGGGAAGAGCATGGCGAGCCGGGGGAATCGACGAGTGGGGGGCTCACTTCCTTATTTCCGCACGTGAGCAGATCCGCCCAGCAGCCGAGTCACGTCCTGTGCTTGTGCACCTTCGATGATTGACAAAGCACAGGAACCGTGCGAGACAAAATAAACTGAACGCGACGTCATCACGACATGGGTTCAACATCGTTCGGACGTCATCTCTTTTGGGACGCGGCTGCGAGCGGATCTGCGTGCGAGTTCCGCGATCCGGATCTATTCGAGTCGAATGGAATGGAGCACTCTCTGTCTATGCTATACGCTATTGCAGCTACCGCAGTTGAGCGAGTCGCTGGAGCGCCTCCGCCTCGGCCGTGGTGGCCATCGCGGCCGCGAGCGACTGGAGCCTCTCCACGCTGCGGCCGACGGCTACGGCCCGCGTGGCGGCGTCGACCGCGCCACCCACAACGTGCCCACTTAGCAGCGCCACGGCGCCGCGGGCGTGGCCTTCCACTGGCGCCGGCTCTTTCGACTGGGAATGGACCTGCTTTTGCGCTTGCTGATCACTATCTGGTGAAGTCTCCTCGGCGGGAAGGAAAGGACGGCAGCTGAGACGTGCACCCACCGATGGTTGGTCGCTGGTGATCTCCTCCGCTGCCTGCGAGTGCTGTTGCTCGCGAGACGTGGACAGCCCCGCTAATTGGCGCCGCGCTCGCGCCGCGATCTCTTGAAGAGCCTTCCGACAATGCAAATGCTCCCGCGCGATCACGCACGTGCGCTCGGCGCGGAGAATCGTCTCCTGCCGAGCCTTCTCGCCCGTTGAGTCAATACGAGCCGACACGGAGTGGTACCCATCCAGGTCCTCCTCTGGGGCTTGCCTGGCAGGCACCTCGAGGCGGATCGAAGACCTGTTATCGTGACCTGATGCGGAGCTCCCAAACTCTTTGCCCGCTTGACCTAGATCATCCGACTGACGATCGCCTGTCCTTGGCCCAACTCCACCGAGACAAGGCTGTGATCCACCTAGTTGCGCACCATCCGCCATCAAATCGACCCCACTTCCCAACTCCACCTCCGCCTTCTGCCTTGCAGTAACTTCCTGCTCTCTCGTCTCTTGTCGGCGTTTCACGCTGTCATAGAAACATGCTTCCTGGAGCTTAATGGTGTCAACGACAGTCTCCCACGGATGTCCGTCGCGTGGATCTGGCGCTCGTTTCTCTCTGACGTTGTGGGCAAGTGCATCCAGCAACGCGCCGTACTCCACGACCCCATCCGAGGCGACACGCACCGCATCGTGAGGAAGCCACCTGTGGAACGCGTCTTCGTCGATCTCGCACAGCGCGCAGATCAGAGCGGAGAGCGCCACCAGCCGAACTTGACCCGAGCCTTCCGAGTCGATCTCCCGTAGCGTGGCACCCATATCCACTTTCTTCCCGTGGCTGTTTTCTTCGATGCAGGATAGCATGTCGACCGTCTCGGACTTGGTCTCGGTCTCGACCGGACAGTCCGACGCAGAGCAAGTTGCAGCTAGATCTCGATGGGGCTCGGCAGGTGAAAACGGTCTTGAGATAAGAGGTAAACTGGCAGCGAGTGCGTTGCCGCGTGAGTGGAGCCTTCGGCCTGGCTTGGACGGAGATCGAGTGGCTCGGGCATTCACTAGAATCGCGATCTCAGCCTCCTTCTGCACGACCTGCTGTCGCCGTGCTTCCGTTAGCTGCTGCAGCGCATCGCCAGCCTGCGGGTACGCACCTAATGCGCTTTTAAAGGCGACTTCCGCTTCATCGAATTTCCCAAGCGCCTTCAGCACGGACCCCAGCTTAAAGAGGGCATATGGGTCGTCTGGGTTCAGCTCAAGTGCCGCACGGAACTCGGCGACACTGGCGATGTACTCTCGACCGACTTCATAGGCACAGCCGAGATTCACGCGCAGGCGGAAAGCGACTTCCTTGTTGACTTCCATTGAGAGCGCCAGGAGATAGAGCTCGACGGCGCGCTCCCACGCGCCTTTCGTGTGCATTCGAACGGCAGCCTTTGTCACCAACTTGAGTTTCTGCGTCGGCTCCAAGTTGGCGTGGTGCGGAGGAAGAGACCGCCACCACCACTCAAAGCCACTGACCGAGTTGATACAGTCGGGGTTCCACGAGTATTTCTCAGAGACACAAATAGTAGTCTTCCTCTCTGCACGAGACGACGTGGGCGACTTGGGTGGTGACGAGTTGTTTATCCAAGCGAGGTCGTCACGGTTGATCACTGCGATGTTGGGCGTGAGACACCGCCGCTTTTGATCGCCCGCGATGGCTTTCACTTTCGGGGCGCTGTAGATGAGGGATCGCCGGGCTTGTTCGGATGCGGACGGTGGTGGGTGGGCGATTGGGAGAACGACATTGGCCGAGTACGGAGACGGCGCGCCGACATAGAGCGACGAGATCGTGGTAGTTGGTCGATGCGGAGAGATGACGGGCTTCTTCGATGCAGGGCTCACAAGAGCTGGCAGCGTTTGTGTTCGCGTGTTCGAGGAGAGAGAACGGGGCCTTTGGGAGCTGTCGTCTCTCTCATACTGACTGGAATCGAGGTTCATCGGGGATGAAATGGGCATTTCGTCCGAAAAATAGACGAGAAGCTTGGTGGCCAATTCACAAATCACCTCGTCGTTCAAGTGGCGCTTCTGTAGAGAGTAGATGAACATGTTTGGCTGCCATAGCTGACCTTGAGCAGCGATTTTGCAGGAATGGACGACTGCAGCCGCGTCGTCCGTTGCAAGCAAGAGCAGCAGTCGCAGAGCAAGGATCTGACAATAGCGCGAAGGACTTCAATCGATAATTTGACGCTCAGGAAGGCCTTATTTAAACTCACGCGTTTGGTCGCTTCCGTGGATGCCGTGAGAAACCGGAAGACGCTCCCTGCGAAACCTAGATACGCTCACAAGTGATCCGTCACCTCTCAGCGAGACTAGCGTTCAGCGCTGTTCACACTCACCGGAACAAAGTGCTAGCGATCGCAACGCCTGGCTTTGCAACAGCTCCAATGCCTCCTGCAAAAGGCTTTCCTGTACGATCCACAATCGATTAGAAAGTGGTGACGACTCGGACGACACCACGTTTTGCGTGTCATACAATACGGCACTCGGGACAGCGATCAGCCGACGCAGCAAACGCGAGCGCTGCAACTGGCTCCACCAGCGCAGTTGAATTCTTCGCTTCGCCTTGTTGCGCTCGCCCACCTCCCGAGCGTAACCGTGCGAGCACGACTTTCTGATGCTGCGACACGAGCGCTTGAGCTGTACGATTGTACCGCTTAGTGTCAGTCGTCTCTGCTGCTGGCAGTCGAAGAGAGCGCAAGCCGCACCTTGCTTGGAGAGTGGAGACGTGATCATGCGCTGCCGCTGGAAGTGGGCGTTCATCCAGACGCTGTTGTGTTCCAGCAGCGACGGGCTCACGGCGAAGGACGGGTGCTGCCGCGCGTAGCTGCTCAGCCAGCACTGGTTGAAGCCGACGAGCACATCGAACCAGTCGCCGTCCGCAAAGTCGAGGTCCAGCTGCAGCTGCGCCGCGTCCGCCATATTTGGTCGCTGTGGCGAGACCACACTCGTAGTCTAGTCCACAGTGGAGCCATGGAATGCATCATCAGCTCCATTTGTCGTTGCGGCGTTTCGAGATCCGATCCTAATCTTAACTTTCCCTTCCATTCGACAACTTGAAGCTCATCGATTGCTAAATCAGAGTCCAAGTTCAGCTGTTCGCATGCCATCCGGATAACAAGGCAACGTATCCGGACGACTTGGGGTCGTCTGATTGTGTGTGTGCCTCTGTGGGGAGAAACGTCAGATCGCACGCCGTAGCCCCTCGCATCTTGGGCATCGCCTCGCTCGCTCGCCCCCTTCGCTTCCGCTCCATCTATCGCCGTCTTGCTCCGCCGCCGCGACGCTCCCGACAGACCCGATGAACCCACCGAGCGCCGAAGCGGACGCGCCGCCGCAGTCGCAGTCGCAGTCGCAGTCGCAGTCGCAGTCGTCGCAGTCACAGTCACAGTCACAGTCACAGTCGCAGTCGCAGTCG
>JAADWZ010000128.1:0-66994 GCA_023336445.1 Pythium dissimile | reverse complement strand
CTGTCTCGGTCTCGGTCTCGGTCTCGGTCTCGGTCTCGGTCTCGGTCTCGGTCTCGGTCTCGGTCTCGGTCTCGGTCCCGAGATCTTTCTCGCTCACCACTCTGCGTATGCGTCTTGCGAATGGAATCATCCGGAACCACGTCGCGTCCCCCGTCGTTGCCGCCGCCCGTGGCTCGCGCGGCTTGGCGCTCAGCCGCACGCTGCATTCGGCCTCCTTTCACCGACGCGCCGTTCACGATCGCGCTGATCTGCGCGCCGAGTGCCTGGCTCGGGTTCTGCGCCCCGTTCAGCATGGTGGTCGCGATCTGAACGAGTCGCGGATCCCCCGCGGCCCCTGTCAGAGGCGGCGGCACGCGCTTGAGCAGATTCTCAGCGCGCTTTTTCAGCCGCTCGCCTTTGAGCGCGCGCTGCTGCTGCATCTGGAGCCGCTCGTCGTTGAGGATATCTTCCCACGCCCCAAAGCCGTGGAGGTAGATGCCAAACAGGAGCGCTGCATCTTTCTTGCCGTTCCAGTCGTGCTCCTTCTCGGCCCACGACCACGCCGGGAAGTCGCGGCCCACGCCCAGCACCGACGCTCCGTAGCTTTTCGACACGAGCGTGTAGACGCCATTTGCTCCATTGCTCGTGGACGAGCCAACGTCGTACAGCGCCCGCTGCACGGCGACACGAAGCTTGAGGTTCTCGTATAATCGCTCCACAATCTGCGACGGCTTCATCTCCACGTCGCCAAACTTGAGGCTATCTTTGTTGTCCTCCAAGGCACGCTGGACGCCGTCGGCAATCTCGCATGCCAGCTTCATGAGCTTGTCCTCGCTCATTTTGCACAACGACTCGAGGTTCGACCGCGCCACAAAGTTGGGCAGCTTATACTCGTCCGCGAATGACTTGTGATGGTCACCAGGGAAGAGGTTCACGTCCGTGAGGTCGCCGAAGCGGAGCATGCTGCGCAGCACGGACCGCACGACGCGCCCGTCCGGCTTGGACGTGTCCACCACACGAGGCTCGATCTTGGGCTCCTTGGATCGGGGCTCTATATCCAAATCACTGCCGCTACCCGAGTTGCCCCCGGCCTTGCCCACCGGCTTGCCAGCCGAGATGTTGGTGACCATGCTCGACGTAGCCGACGAACTGGTCGCACTGGATGACGTGGTCCTCGCCTGAGCCGCCGTGTGCTTCTTGGCTGGCACGGGCGTGCGCGTGGTGGTACTTGCGCCTCCGCCTCGTCCCAGCAGCTTCTTCTCCAGTCGCGACCGCGCCGAGTTGGTGGTCGGCGGCTTTGCTTTGGCCGCGCCACCGCCCAGCCCGAGGTTTATTCGGTCCATCTCGTTGCCAGACTCGGGCGACATGACCGGAGAGCTCTTGGGCGGACTTGCTCGTACGACCGACGACCCGCCAGCGCCACCACTGAGCGGCTTCTTGGTCGCGAGCAAGGACGACGACGACGACGAGGTCGTGGGCCGGCCCCGCTTCTTCTGGATGTCACGCTGGATCTCCTCGATCGTGCGGCGGTCGCGCTTCTTGGTGCCGAGCGCCATGAGTCCGGGCTCGGTGCTCGCCTGCTCGCGGAACCGCGCGGCCGCCAGCGTTGGGTTGACGTTCACGGGCTCGTTAGTGGCCTTGGCCCCGCCCGAGAGCCCACTGCTGCTGCCGCTCAGCGACTCGATGCTGCCTTTGCGGTCTTCCGCGGACCGCGATGACGCCTTGGGCACGCCGCTGCCGTCGTCGTCGCCACCTTCCTTGTCCGAGTCCGAGTCCGAGTCGGAATCCGACGACGACCCAGACGACGACGACGACGAATCGTCGTCATCCGAGCTGCTGCCCTTGCGCTCGACAGTTGCGTGGTCGTCGTTTCCGTCGTCCTGCGCCGACAGCGTGCCGCTCATCGGCTCGTCGTCGTCGCTCATAGTAGTGGTCCGTCCACCCGCGCAGTCGTATTTGGCGCGCGAAGTTTCGTGAGCTGCTCTTGTCACTCACGGACCGTCTGAGGCTGAACCGATGTACATATAGATAAACAAACTTTTAGTCGCGCGGTTCAGTGGTGGGAGAACCCCTTTCGTTTCAGGCCATTTTCCGTTCATGTACAGGTGACGGGAGATCACGTAGTGGGGACAGTGCATACCTGGTCGCGTGTCAGGGGCGACGCAAAGCGTCTCTTGGCGACGCGATTGCTCGGCCTGTACAGCACCTCCAAAGCTCCAACCGGTGGCGATGGACACAGCGAAGGCTCGTCTATCGGGTCCAGTCGACCGCGGGCAGGGAAGTAGAGTATGTGGTGAGATACCGCGGCGCGAAAGAGCGCGTCGCGAGACCTGTTGGCTGATGGGGATGGCGTTTCGCCCAAGCAAACCTCCAGTGTGTGTCTGCTGCGGTCACCCACACGCAAGTGTCAAAAAGGGGGTCCTGCATCATCATTCGCTCAATTCATTGGCCAATAAATGAGCCCAGCAAAATATAATAGACCAATGGACATATCTTTTGATAAATTTAAACACTATGATTGGCAATAAATAGCATCCAATCGTGGTTCGGGTGGGCAGTTGAGCTCATCTCTCGACAACCATGGTGGTGAAAGGCCTGAATCTGCGTGGCGTGACCGAGTTCTGCCGTGCGTGGCTGCGCCAGCCTGAGCTACTTGTGCCCCACTTGTCCGTCCAAGGTTCGTCTCCATACTTTGCGCTATTGGTTGGTGTGTTTATGGGTATCTGAATCGCTCTGTGGGCTCTGCAATCGACTGCAGATCTGAACGACATTTCGTTCCAGAAGCTCCACGACCGCGGCTTCAAGGGCGTCGTGTTCGACAAGGACAACACGCTGACGCTGCCGCATCACCACGAGATTGCTCCACATCTTCAGGTCCGATAAAAACAAGCTCGTTTCGAAGCGAAGTTCATACCGGATATATTCGACGAGCTCACGTGGTGGATGTGTGGCTTTTGCCACCGATAGAAATCGTTTGAGGAATGCAAGCGCGTGTTTGGGGACCGCGTGGTGATCTTCTCCAACTCGGCGGGCTCCAGCGACGACGCCGGCTTCAAGAAAGCGGCCCAGATCGAGAACGAGCTGCAGTGTGCGGTGCTGCGGCATAGCCAAAAGGTAGGTAGGTGGTGGCGGTGGGTTTTGCCTTTGTGGCTACAGCACTGTAATAGCAAACCGCACATGCACTTTATTAGAAACCTGACGGCATCGAGCACGTCAAGTCGTTTTTCGGTGCGGAAGCCCAGGAGCTCGTGATGATCGGCGACCGCTACTCCACGGACGTGCTGTTCGGGAACCTCCACGGTATGTGCGCTCATGGCCTGTCCAGGGTGAAGAGTTCGCTTCGTCGTCGCCCGGTTGATGGACCTCTCTCCAGGGCGGTCAACTGCGGGGATGACAACCCATGGTGGCGCGCTAAAGACTTGGGAACTGATGTTTTACCTCGTCACTTGCGCCGCCCAACAGGTCTACTGACGATCCGAACGGATCAGTTCACCCGCGACGACGAGAGCATTGTCAACGCGCTTATGCAGAAGATCGAGCGCGCGCTGATCGACCGGCTGCTGCGCTCGGGGGTTGTGGCGCCGCGCCACGCGCTGCTGGTGGACAATCAGCCATTAGCTGACGTTCTGACCGACAAGAAGGCGTAAAGCGCTGACCATCAAATCCAGCGCAAAGGCGCCGCTGGGCTTGTTCGACATAGGAGAGCAATATCATATTCAGACTCGATCGAACAGTGTGCAGTAGTTTACATCCGCATACTGTACCCAGCCATGTGGGCCACTGTCCGATAGTCGCCAGCGTGAGTTTACGAAATGGACTGCGTACGGTTGCACCAGTCTTATCTGTCGATATAGATGGACAACAGTGGGCGATGAATCCATGATCTCGCCATCACACGACGCACCATCTGGACGTGACACTGCCAAAGCTGGCCGACGACCAGTGGGGGTCCATCTGGTCGATACCGTATGTTGAAGACACACAAATAAAGCGACTTGCGAACTTCCAGCGACGACTTTTCCATGTCGCTTGCCTCAGTTCAGCACACCACCGCATACTGTACCATACAGCGTATATTATGGCAGAAGACCGAGAATTCGCGACATCTCTTGATGTGCTGCAGACTGCAGGTGAACTCTTCCAAGCCGAAATTTCCGGATCCAGCCATCTCTTTTCTGCAAAATATTTCGATTCTCGCAGACAAGAAGTCGAGAAGTCGCCAGTCAGTTGAGGTGACGCGGTTGAAGAGCAGTTCGGCATGATTGCAGTTGCGAGTCCTACACTGCAAACATTTTGTGGATTCTTCCCGCGGCTTGACCTAGCAGCCTGCTATTTTAACTTTAAAAAATCTCTCTTTTCGCTCAGGCAGCGACCGCCGACTCCTCGGAAGCGTCCTGAAGAAAACACCCACGAGGAAAAAAAGCAGCTCTGCTCCGCCGTGACATGTTGTGCACTTCGTGCGAACCAGCTGCACTTTCCAGCCCAAATCTCGACTCATTTGACGGGCAGAGATTCTAATTATGCCCACTTATTGGTTGAAATAGATGAATTCAGCAAGCCATTGGCTGAAAGTGATGTTGAGGCTGTGGAAAGTTCTTTTCGAAGTGATGGTCATGGCGCACTTTCCCATCGAAGAGCTGCGAACCAATATGGGTTCAGGATTCGGGCTGTGTGACTGCTGAAGGGGCAAGGGCTCCGTAGACGCTATGTGCAGCACATGTTTCCAGGCGAAACTGGCCCCAACGGAGGCAGAGAGTCTCTGTGTTGTTCTCAAAGGGTCGCTGCGGGTGGCGGGGAATGGCGAGAAGGCAGCCATTGTTTTGCATCACTGGCCAGCCGACACAGACACTCGGCGCGCAAAGCCCCGACACTGCCAAGGGGTCCAAGTCCATTTGGCGATTACGAGTGGCGGACAGCGCGGTCGATTCGCGGTTCCTCCAGCTCAATTTGTGGATTGCGCTCCAGAGCGTGAGTCGCGTTGCTCCTTCGGTGGTTGGGTGTGTGCACCAGACCATATCCGAGTCGGATCCCAGTTAGCTATTCATCACGTCTGGCACAGACAGACAGACTGACAGACACGACGACGACGACCAGGGTTTGGTGGGTGTCAGTCACGCCGCCATTACGAATACGACAGAAGCGACTCGTCGGCGATAGACCAGAGTGACAGCTTTCCGTCCACGACGAACTCTCCTCCTCCCGCTTTCGCCCCCGTCGAGTTGCTTCATTTCTCTACTGCTCTCGTAGCAGTCCCTACAGCGCTTGACTCGGCCACTCGACGACCATGCCGCTCACAGTGTCTTTCCGTGGAGACGGTACGTTTTCCCGACACTTCTCTGCTTTGTGATGTGTTGGTCCCTCGTCTCTAATCGACTCGATGCGAACTCCAATCAGGTCCTCTCCGCACCAACTCGCACCGGTTCCGCAACTCGAAAAAAACCTCCCTCTTGGCTCCGTCCACAGTGTCCAAGTCCAAGTCGGCCATGAAGAGCAAGGCGCCTGGCCGCCGCGATGCTGCGCCCCACCAGGAGACCTACCTGTGCGATTTCTACGACAATATCTGGCGGTCTCCCGAGGAGGAGAGCCTCGTGCTCACCAAGGTCGCCACCGCCACGGGCGTTCGCGTGGCGCGCCGCCGCCGCAACCCGCAAAAGCACCGCCTGGTCGACATTGCCCAAGTGTCCCACGTGCTCACGACTGTGCTGGATTTCCGAAGCGCGTACCCGAGCTACACGAACGAAAGCATCAACATTTGGTCCTCGCCGGGGAACGCGTCCTACTTGACGGACGACGAGGAGCGATCCCACCGGATCGTTTCGCCGATCCAGAGCCAGAAGCCCCTGCGCTTCCCCAAGTCGGCGCCGCAGCTACGGCTCAGTATGGTGGCCGACGACGCGCTCAACGAGCTGGATGATGACGACGACAGCTCGGAAGATCTGGACCACGAGCCGGAATACGAAGAGACCCCGGAGCACGACGACTACGGCGACCTCGAGTCGTCGTTCATCTCGGCCATCCAGCCGGAGCTCAAGCGCGGCAAGAGCATCGTGGAGGAGTCGGCCGGTCCGCGCGTCAAGTCCAAGCGCCGCCAGACCGCGCCGCTCCCTGTGCCGCCGCTCAGCGAGGACTCGGCGGTGCCCCCGCCGTCGGTCAACAAAGCCAACGGGTCGGTCGTTTTCTCGTCCGTGTTCTATCAAGTCCACGACCGCGACTGGAGCATCCGCTTCTTGCTGGGCATCCACGAGCCGATCCGCCACGCGCTCTACGTTACGGACCGCTTCCTGGAGCAAAGTCTCCGCGAGCAGCAGATCGAGACGCTCGAGTACCACACCGGCGAGTTTTTCACGTGGTTCAAAACGTACTTTGTCGAGTACGTGACGGCGCAGCACGAAGGCAAAGTCAAAGTGCTGATCCCGTTGCTCAAGCTCAAGTTCTCGACCAAGCAGGAAATGCAGCGCTCGTACGACGAGATCCAGGGGCTGCTCCACGACATTCAGCTCCACAAAGACTACCTCGTCGCGCCCAAGCGCCACCTCGACCGCGCCACCTGGCTCGTGCGCCTCGACTCGCTGCAGAAAGGCATCCGCCGGCTCAACATGACACTCCATGCCGTGCTCAACTTGGAAGAGAAGAACCTCCACCCGGCCATGTCGGCGGCGTTCAACGAGGAAATGTTCCAGAGCCGCATCATGCCGCGGCTCTTCCGCGCCATCAAGAACAAAAAAGTGGTCATCCCGTGGATCGTCGAGCGCAGCAAAGTCTGGGGCGGCGAGGCCGAGCAGCAGAGCTTCCAGGGCATGCTGCCCATGACGTCCCGGTTTATGTACAAGAAGATCTGGCGGCCCTACTTCATGAGCAACGTGGCGGTGGCCATGAACCACCTCAACGAGTTCGACGTGGCGGTCGCGCACCCGCAGTCGCGCCGCGAGATCGGCTGTGTTATGCAGTAGAGAGACAAGCCACACTCACACACAAAGCAGAGACCGACGGTAGTTGATTGTAAAATAAGGAATGCAAGTCCACATCCACACTTTGGTTTTGAAAGCGCTTTGGTCACGTCTTCCGTGTAATTACGTGTGATGAAACAAATGGCAAAGCTGCGATTTCCTGGGGATCATGCTATTGGACTGAAACGAAAGCTTTTGTCATCTACACCACCGTATCCTCATCTTCTACTCGTCGTCCGAATGGAGGCCATCTTGGAGAGGGGAAATGACAGACCTCTCCACTTTCCGCGTGGCGACGGGCTTGCGCGAGCGCTTCCGGGATGGGTTTCGGGCTGGTGGAGGAGTCGGAGATTCGCGCTGGGGCGCTCGTAAGTTTCGAGAAATAAGGTCGACTTTGTTCTCCATCTCCACAGCACGGGCGCCAGATTCGACTTCTTCTTCCGGCTCATCTTCAGCATCCCCGTCTGCAGACGGCACTGGCACATCCTCTGCATACTCGTCCTCATCGGCTTCCTCCTTAACCGCGACTACTTTCTTGGCCGTCTTCCCGCGGCTGGGCTCCGTTGCAGTCGCCTTCTTGGTACGGGAAGGCGTGGCTTCTTTGAGTTGTTCTCGTTCTTTCTTAGGAGTGGTGGTAGTGGTGAACTGCTTTGACTGAGTAGTGACGGGCTTGGCAGTTTCACCACTGCAACTCGCGCACAGCCAGTTCTTGTCTTTCGACTTGCGCAGAGCCTGGCGCTCCGACATGTTGACACATTTGGCGTGGAATCTCATTGCACACGACCCACACTCGAGAGAAAGCGCTGGATCGTCTGCATCTTGACTGGAGCACACGCAGAGAGTCTGAGGTTCATTGCGCTTTTCCATGGCGTGGTCTTTGCAGTACAGTGTGTACGGTGAACCGATAAACTCGCCCTTGCTCGCAATTGCACAGCGTAAATGGAAATTGCATCGACACTTCTCCACAACGCAACCCACTGTGGCGCCTCGCTCCTTGCACCTCGTGCAAGACAGCTGACGTCCCCGCTTGATCGCTCGTGACAGGTTACAAAAAGTTCCATCCGGCTTGACAAATACTTCAGGGGAGTGGAGTGCACAATTCATGTGCAAGTACGCCAGTTCCGAAGTTTTGTCCTGAAAGTGCAAACGAATCGGGGCTTCGATAATTGGGCCTTCAACGGGAACCGAGCCATCCTTATTGAGGTCGTCGCCGCGACGGCACAACGCACACATCTTCACCACAGGGGCTACGACCTTGGCTTTCTTCTTTGCAGTGGCAGGCTCGGCTTCACGCTCATTGACGTCACCTCTTGTGCGAAATTTGGATTTTTTCGAGGATTGTGGTTCCTTTGCGCCATTCGATCCACGTTCCATAAACGCGATTTCTGCAGCCTTGTGTGCAGGCTTCCTAGGACGAAGATGGTTTGCACAAATCATCAACCCTGGGGATAGCCGGATAAACTGATCCGTGGCCTTGATGCAGCGCGGATGGAGGGAGTGAGCACAGTGAATGCAGCCTACGACAGCGTCAACTATGGTGGCCTTCTTCTTCTTGCTCGCAAGCTTTGCAGCCGCGGCGGCCTCCCGCAGCTGCACGTCTTGTGGACAACCATGACAGAAGTGGCTTGGACAGCGGAACCGCTTCTTGCCAACCCACTCAACTCGCTCATGACTTGTCAAACAGTTGCGGTGGTAAAAGCGCCCGCACTTGGCCACCGAACACTGGATCACGCCAAACTCGGTTCCCATTTCCCCGACCTGCTTGCAAATCAGGCACATGTGTCGACCGGCCGAACAGTCTGGGCAAAGCCATTGCTCGTCGTCGGGCTCAGTGTCCATACCGATGCACTGAAGGTGGAACGATCGGTGGCAAGGACCGTCACAGAGCAGAATCAATCCACCGTCACCGCAAAGCGTGCACAGATCGTCACTATCGTTGATAGCACCAGACGGGAACATTCCGCCACTGACGTCTACAACTGGAGCTTCGGTTTTGCGCTTCTTGGACGGGGCCACGAATTTAACTGGACTGGTGTCTCGCTTTCCAACCCCGTTCGACTTTTTCTTGCGGTCTTTCTTTGACTTCTTCCCACGTCGTGTGTCATCGTCCTCTTCGCCATCATCTGAACTGATTTCGATTTCGTTGTCGCTTGCTGAGCGAGTACCGCCATTGCTCGATACCACCTTTGCTCGTTTCTTCTTGCTGGGCGTGTCCTCCACGATAGTCTTGGGAGGCGCAATTCGGCAGCTTCGCACGCGAGACTTCTCCAGCTTTGCCAAGTAGCCCTTCACAAGGTCTACCTGCTCGCTCGAGAACTCGCTTTTGTGTTTGGACAAGATTCGGTGCAGCACTTGGATGGCGATGCCATATTCGTGCTCCAGGTTCATTGTGGATCGCGCAGACGGACCTCCACCCTCATCGCCGTCGTTCGAGCTTCGCAAATCGATTACTAGCTCACCCAGCGATATGTCGAGATTGCTGACGAACTTAATCTTTGATTGGCGTGAAGCCAATACACTTCCGTCTTCCAGTTTGGCGCTTAGCATCTCGACAGACATCGCACCAGGCATAACCTTCTCCCAGAAATTCGGGTCATCAACTGACAAATCCGAGGATCCATCCGCCACGAAGGACGACCGATCAAACGCAATGCCTCCAAGTGATTTGCGTTTTCGACTCTTTTGGGGCGATTTGTGCTTTGTTGGAGTCGCGCCATGTTCGCCATGTTCGCCGTTGCCCATGTCACCAGTCGGTCCGACAACTCGTACTCTGGCATTCTCCTTTAAGATTGTTTCAATGTCGCGCTCCGCAAATTGCTTTGAGGCTTTGTCGTCATCTTCCATGAGCGCATATGCGCCTCGCTTCAACAATTCCACGAGCTGCTCAGCACTTGGCTTCTCCATTTGCTCTGCCGCCTCATTGAATGACGCAGTGCCGAGCACGGCTTGCTCTAGTCCAAGCTTGCGCGACGCGCGATCAAACATCTCGCTCTCGTAGGTGTTGCGCGTGACGAGACGATAGATTTGCACAGCTTTCTTCTGACCAATACGATGGCAGCGCGCTTGGGCCTGGAGGTCATTTTGAGGGTTCCAATCACTGTCGAAGATGATCACGGTGTCGGCAGCAATCAGGTTGATGCCCACACCACCAGCCTTCGTACTCAGCAAGAATACGCACGTCTTCGAGTTTGGCCGGGAAAATCGATCGATGGCGTTTTGGCGAACACTGCCGCTTGTCGTGCCATCCAGTCTTTCGAAACCAAAGTTGTTGGTCTCGCAGTATCGCTCAAGAAGATCAAGCTGCTTCAAGAACTGGCTGAAAATCAAGACTTTGTGGCCTTCTCTCTTGAGCTTCGGAAGCAACTTGGAAACAAGAACCATCTTTCCTGAGCACTGCACAGTCTTTTCCATGACAGCAACTGGGCTCGGGTTGGCACCGAGTTCTTCGAGCTCACGATCCTCGACGCCCTTGATCAAGAACGGATGGTTACAGCACTTCCGCAACTGCAACTGAATGTTGTTGAGCGTCGGCAGAGAGTTCTTCGCTCCGCGATACAGAAAACTCTTGTTCTTGTCGTAGATCGCTCGGTAGTATTGCTTCTGCAACGTTGTGAGTTCGACGGCGATAATCGTTTCTTCCTTAGGCGGAATACTCTTTTCGACATCTTCCTTAACACGTCGCAAGAGGTAGGGACTGAGCAATTTCTGTAGCTCCACAACTTGCTCTTGAGACTGCAGCTTCCCGAACTTGTCGTTAAAATCGTCCATATTGGCGAACTTCACGGGCTCGAGGTAATTCAGCAACACCCAGAGCTCCTGCGTGTTGTTTTGCAACGGTGTACCAGTCAACAATAGTTTCCGATCGCAATGCAACACGCGCATTTGCTTCAACACACGGGAGCCCGCGCTCTTCAGACGGTGCGCTTCATCGACAACCACCAAACGCCAGTGAATTGGCTCGAATTCCTCGAAGTCCGACAAGATCGTTTCAAATGTCGTCAATAAGATGTTGAACTTCAAGATCGAATTTGGTAATCCAGGGTAGTACCATTCCTGGTTGCGGATGACAGCGCGCATGTCCTTGGCCGTAAACTGGTTACCCCGATGGTCACCGATATCGTGGTAAACACAGACATTCAAGTCGGTCCAGCTTTCGATCTCTCGGCGCCAGTGCTGGATGGTTGACAGAGGTACCACGATCAGGTACGGACCTCGAATAGATTCTTCTGACCGCAAGTGATCGATGAATGACACGACTTGAACAGTCTTTCCGAGACCCATCTCGTCTGCCAGGATGCACGACCGCTGCTGCTTCCAATTCGTGATCATCCAGTTCAACCCTTCCACCTGGTATGAACGCAGTGTGCGACCACCCTTGAAAGTTGGAGACTGCTCGTAGGGAACAAAGTCGTTCTTGTCCGCAGCCGACTTTCTCGCCGCTAGCTTTGCTGTCGCTCGATCAGCTGGCAGGAAGGTAGCAAAATGTTCGTGCGGATCGATGCTGTTGTCCACAATCCCGGCGTACAAGTGCTGCATCGGGCCGGTCGGTGTGAGAAAACTGGAGTTCATGATCGCATTCGTTGTGGTCGTAGAGAGCTGTGCTGTGCCGACTTTGAGCGCAGACTTGAACGAGTTGTAGCTATACGGGACGTAAATGGACGGCTCAGCAGCGTTTTCGAAAACAGGCTCACGACGCGTCGTCACGTGTTTCGGCTGGCAGTAATCTGGATACGTGTGTGCTGATCTCTTCGAGTGGAAGTGGAACATTATGAACTCCGGTGACTGTGCAATCAGCGCAATGACATCCTTGAAAGGCTTGTTCACGACTGGTGTCCTGTTCACAGCTGCAAGTACATCCCCAGGTGTGATAACTTGGCAGGCTTCAGCGGGACCAACGACTCCGTTGACAAGCCGTTGGAATCCAAGCACACACGTCGCTCCATCCTCGCTAGTGCCAAGACGCATCCCAAGTCCGAGGCTTGTACGCGGTAGCGCAACACAATACTCAGAAAAGCTCGACGCACCCTTGAACGAGGTAACTGGAAAAGTCGAGTCAAAGATGACCTTCTGCACCACCTTTTCGAGGTTTGCCGGGTATCCAAGAGCGACATGCTCGACTAGCGCTCCGAGCACATCGCTCACGTCATCCTCAGGCTTCTTTTTTGGGCTCGACTCGTCGTCGCTGTCGGCTTCGACTTCATCTCCGTTGACCATGCCAGTGTACAATGAGACTGGCGCTGGAGTTCGAAATCGGAACGGCAGATCCTCCTCATCCACTTCATCATCAAAATCGTCGTCGTCGGATTCCGAGTTTTCGTCTTCTGAGTAGTCTTCGTCTTCATTTTCACCGACCTTGCTGCTCGCCTTCAGCGCTGCATGGAGGTACTGTTTCTTGCACACGTACGCATTCGTGTACACACCACACTGCTTCAAAACTTCTTTGTCTGGAGTGTGATTGTTCAACAAACAGTGGAACGCAAACAGCTGAGCCTTCACCTGCTCAACCATTCTCAAATGACGATATGCTGGTGTGCCGTATGCCTTGTCGAGAGTCTTGATATCACGGCTGCAGTCCCCATCGTGCTGGAACCCGAGAGTGCAGAACTTGTCCTTCTCACAGCATCGCTGTGCAACACTGTGGAGGAGAAGTTGGTTTCGGCGCGCGCAGCACGGCAACTGGCATGTGGTCTCACTGAGCTCTTTGGCTGTCGGCATTCGACTCGCTTTGAAATACCGTTGGATCTGTTCATCATCACCGATATCCTCTGGCCGTTCCCAAGTCGAGTAGCGGATGGACATTCCAACCCATTTCACGAGGAAGAAGGTCGCCCGATCCTTCACACTGGTGCTTGCTGGCTTGGACTTGGCATCGTGCTTCCCAGCAACGTTCCGATTAAACTTTTTCTCTTCCTCGACCGGCTCCCACAGGAAATGGGGTGTGTGAGTATCGTCATTAAGTTGGCCGTTTGGTTCTCCAACTGCCCCATCGCCGGAAGCAAGCTCATCTCGCTTGTACTGATCTCTGCTCGCTGTTGCCTCGTCTTCGTGAGTTTTTCGCACTTCGCAAAACTGGCAATACCACTCGCCTTCAGGCAATTCGGTGATCTCTGGCGATGAGCAGAACATGTGGACTTCGCCATCACAACGATCACACAGCAGTAGCTGCTCGCTATCATTGTTGCTGTGGCAGATACAGCACCCTTGCTGCCACGGCAACCACACGTCGAATCTGGCTTTGCCTTCGGCACAGAATCTCTTTGCAAGCTTGCGATCATCGTCAGCATTTCCTGAAGGAGGGAGTTTCAGCCACGCCGTTGGGCTCAGGATCCAATCATAGAGCCACTTTTCGAACGTCTTGAGCAATTCGTCCGCGAGCTGCCAAATGTCGGACTCTTCAGAATTGAAGGTCTTGCAGTTGTTGAACACCAGTCGCACGTCAGCAGCAAAGAGCGAAGTTGCTGAGGGTCCAACATAGTAACTCTCTCGGCCGAGTCGAGTGGCAATCGAGCCGAGATCCATTGGGTTTGCAATGACGTTCAGGTACTCCGGAATCTCACTGTACGCAGTGCAAAGAGGATGGGGTCAGCTCGGCGGATATGGGGCCACATAGAGCAAATCTGAGCACGTACTCGGCGTCGACGGGTTGCGCGAAAATTTCGCCGCCGTTCTCGTTGAGTAGTTTCTTCACGATTCCAGTCAGTCGCTCTTGCAGCACGTCCGTGTTGTTGAGCAGGAAAAGATCGGTCGCCCGCGGATACTTCATTGGAGACACGACTTCCTTACGGCGCTTCTCGATCTGCTCGTCAAGGTGGCCTGTTGGATCCACTTTGTGACTGAGGATCTTCTCGATTGCGACTTTGTTTGCCTCCACGTCGTCTACATCGTCAAAATCTTGGTACCCTTCTCGTCGCAGCTTGCGCTCGTACTGCTGCACACGGTGATACTTGGAATACCCATCCGGAACAAACAGGTCGAGCTCTTCGAATGTGAGCCAGTACAGATGCAGGTACGAACGACCCAGAAACTTGCAAAGATATTCGGTTGTACCCGTCCGCCGGTTCATTCGGCGGCCTACAATTTGCTCCAGAAGCGGGTACCCAACCTCCACGCGAATATCCGAATCCAGTTGCCGCGCGCGCTTCTTTTTCTCGTCGGCGATCAACTTCTCCTCTTCAGATGCATCGTTATCGTCCGCGTACGTCACGGCCTTTCGAGGGCGTCCGCGTCCGCGCTTGACTGTTTCTCCAGTCGCGGGCGCTGGTGCCGGCGCACTTGGGACGTAGGCTGGATCGTTCTACAACAGCATAATAACCACGTCACGATCAATGAGTATTTTCTACTCTCGATGTTGGAGTGCATTGTCGTACCACTTCATCTGGCGTTGGCACTTTCTTCGGACGACCAGGCTTGCGCTTCACTGGAGCTGCAGCTACAGATTGAAAAATATGCGGGACAATTTGCATGCCGGGAACGCCATTCTACAGTCGCAAAAACCATTTGTCTTGCGTGAGCTTTGACCAATCTTTTCGGGTGAGTGCTCGAGGGATAATCTCACATGAGCAATCGCAAGTGTCGGCACCGCTGGATACGGTGGCGGAACCACCTTCCGCGGGCGCCCGGGTTTCCGCTTCATGGGCCCCAGTGATCCGGGAAGGCCATTGGGCATGAGGCCAATCGACGTCATAGCTACCGGCGCGGCGGAATTCACCGTTGCATAAAGCGGATATGACGCTGGGATCGTAAACGTAAGCGACGAGGCAGAGCCAACAGCAGGTGTGGATGGTGAAACTGGTGCTGGCGCCGACGCTACTGTCTCCGCCACCCCGCTGTTCGCTGCTGGTGGGGTCGGGGCCAAGGCGTTCGCGAGCGCAGCTTGAGCGATAGCCGCGACGTTGCTACTAGCGACCACAGCCGACGGCAGTGGAACGGGCGCCGGTGCTGATGCTGCCGGGGTCGGTACCAGAGCCGGTGGTGGTGCAGGTGCAGGCGATGCCGAAACCGAAGCCGAAGCCGAAGCCGAAGATGAAGCCGGCGCCGCTTGGGCGCCTACTCAACTCACAGGAAGTCAGTATCGATCTTGGGGAAAAGGCAACTTGGTTGCGAAAACGACGGGGAAAGAAGCGACGGTTCTCGCGCTGCTGACCGCATTTCGGCGCCGTTCTTTCGCGTATGGCAACTGAAGCAGCGTGTTTTCGCTTTGATAACTACAGCACTCACCTTGCGAGGCGTCCATCGTGGTGATCGTACGCAGGAAGACAGAGAGAGAGAGAGCAAGGCACACTCCAGTCCGTTCTCCTCGCTTTCCCGCTTTCCTCGGTTGCCCTCCGCTTTTCCGCGCTTGGTTGGGTCGAATCACGCTTCTAAAACCTTGTGAACAAGGTTTATTGGGTGCGGACACTTGCGCTTAAAGAATTGCGTTAATGTTGGAGTTTGTAAGGTGCAATTCAACGAATCGAACTTGAGGTTACACTTTTCGATAGGCAGGGTACGCATAATGCTCTCAATTGCATGGATGATTTGGCGGGGAAATATCTGCCGAAATGAAGCCATGTTGTGTCAACACTTGACCCTCGCCAATTGAACCGCTACGCTAACAACGCGTGCGTGGCAGTCTGATTCAATTTTCTACTGTTTTACGGGCAGCCCCATCTGGTCAAGTTGACAAAATGCGTCGTCGCGAAAGTGTAGTTTGAAGCATAACCCGCTGGAAGGGACAGAGTCCAACTCACAGAGACTTTGGTTTCTCCCTTGCTGGAGGTGTTGTTGGACGCATCTCCAACCGACAGCAAACCATCTCGATCATCTATGCGCCGGTGAGACGCTCAGCAATTCAGGGGGTCTTGGCTGATGAGCCGAGCTGATATTACTGGACACTGTGTTCAAATTCTTGCAGACCTAGAAAGTCGATCTGAGTTCACCGGTGAGCAGATTCTCGTCAGCAAAGCCACCCCATATCGATGCGTCTTCGTGGACTTACCATCCGCGCTTACAGCTTTGATGGGAATGCTGCTGCTTATACAGGAGTGGTTACGTTTCACGTACGTGGGTACGCTTTCATGCAATTTACCACCAAGCGCATGGATAAATCGTGAGCCGAGCACACGTTGCATTTTCATGACCAATACATATTGCGGACTCGATGGTTCGCATGTCACTACACTGAATGGGACTTCGCATTATCCATGACGACACCATCCCATTTGGGCCAGACAAAAAACCCCTCCTTTTTCCGTTATATTCTTTTGAGACCCCGGAAACAAGGATTTCCGCCAGCAACGACCAGTCGGCCGCCGAGCACTACACACCGCGCAAACATGACACTCCCCCCTCCACCTGCTGTTAACGACGATGCCAACGAGAACGGATCGCCGACCACTCCGCCGGTCTCCGCTCAATTATGGGGCTGGATCTGCTGGACAAGCGCCAAGGCATACGATGGGCTCGACTTTGCGGGCGAAGTGCTCGCCAACTTCTTGGGGCTCACGCAGTCGCAGTACCAGTGGGTCATTGACATGAAAGAGCGCGAGGAAGACGAGAAACGGCAGCGCAGGCTCGAGGCCAGGCAGCGGCGCCAGCTGCGGCTGGAGCAGTTGCTGGAGGAAGAACAGAAAAAGCTGCAGGAGCTCGAACGAGGCTCAGATAGTGAGACCGTCTAATTTTCCAAAGCCACTATCTTTTTTGAATACTACGCTGGCTACTCAAAACTGTACGTAGCCAGTGTGTCCAGCGCGACGTCGTGCTCCTCACGCTTGAGTAAGTTCTTGATGCGCACTTGGCGCTTCTGTACTTCGTCGCTGCCGACGAGCACCGCGAAGGCGCTGCCGTAGCGATCTGCCGCTTTCATCTGCTTCTTCATGTTGCCCTTGCCGTGGCAAAAGTGGACAGTGTGGCCGCTCTGTCGGAGGACTTTAGCAACGCGCAGCGCCTCATTGAGCACAGAGGCGCCCTCGGCCCCAGCGAGCACCGGAACAACCTATTGGGGAAGGGCAAGAATACAGAGATTAGTCGGAGCGACACGTGGGGTTGTTTTCCATTTTGTTTTGCACGTACCGCAATTGTTTGCGGCACCTCGAGTTCGATACCTTCCCGCAAAAGCGCGAGGCGGTCGACACCAGCGGCCCACCCGATACAAGACGCTGGCGGTCCACCAAGCAGCTCAGACAGCCCATCGTAGCAACCACCAGCGAGAACGGCGATACCACCCTTCCTCAAAGGCGAACTGCCGTCCTCAGAGGTTTCAGGTGTGGCTTCCTCGACGAATTCGAACACGGTGTGACTGTAGTAGTCCTGTCGGTCCGAACAATGAAGTTCCGTTCAATAACAGTACACTAAGGCTGTGCAGATCGCCAGTCAACCCACCAGTCCACGGACGAGCCGTGCGTTCTCTTCATACGCGACACCCAGAGCCTCAAGCCCGTTCAAGACGCCGTCAAATCGCTGCGAACATGTTGAGCCGTTAAACGTGTCCCATTTCTCGACTGTGACCGATTCAGCAGCGTACCTCAAGGGAGTCTTTTGACAAAAAATCCTTCAGCCGCGGAGCGTCTCTGACAAATTTCTGGTCAACATCGCTTTTCGAGTCCAGGATACGCAAGACGCTTCCGCGCTCCAAGCGGTTGACACTGTCTGCAGAGAGCTCGTGCTTGTACTGAGAAAAGAATGCTTCGAGAGCGACACGGTAACGGTGACGACTGCAGCATACGCACTGCTGTATTAGTTCACATTGATATTTGCAACAACAAAAATTGTCGAGGCACCTCTCCGCGTCTCCCAGCGAGTTGATCTGCAGCGAAGCCTTGCTGTGGATCCCAAGCGCCTCGAGCGCGTGTGCCGCCATGGCAATTACCTACGATAAACAAGAGTTTTAGTCCCAAATGGCCGCACGTTTGGAACAACCTTTCGATCGCACCTCGGCGTCGACGGAGCCCCCAGTGGATCCCATAAATTCCACTCCGAACTGTTGAAACTCACGGTACCGACCTCGCTGCGGACGCTCATACCTAGCAAGCGTAACCACAAAAGTGATTATCAATACGAGAGCGCTTAGCGTGGGCGACAGATCAGATTGGAGCGCACCGATACATGCTGCCGTGGTAGAAGAGTTTCTGAGGCGGCGTCACCGGCAGGTTGTTAGAGAGCAGCGCGCGGATCACGCCGACGGTGCCCTCCGGACGTAGCGTTACGCTCTTGCCAGAGTTGTCGGCGAACGTATACATTTCCTGTTCGCCGGACAAAGAGCCCCGTAAGCTGCCATACTCACGAACGACCCGCGAGCACAGCACAGCGCACACACCCCGCACCTTCGTGACGATGTCGGATCCATCGCCTAGAGACCGCGAGAACAGATCCGTATACTCAAGCAGTGGCGTCTGGATCTACATAAATGGCGCCAATATATTTACCACATTGAATGTTCCCGCACTGGAGACAGTGCCGCTTTATACCTGTCGGAACCCATAGCGCTGGACAATCTGCTGGAGCGTTTGCACCACAGCGTGATGGCTCTCGGCGTCTTCGGGCAGCAAATCACGCGTTCCTCGCACGCGGTTGACTATGGCGGACTTCTTCGCTGCTACAGAGGACGCAAAGCACCGCGAGAGCGTCGACCGCGGCTGCATGGGGGTTCAAGGCGGCAATTCTGTCAATGCTGCTTAGCAGTGTGTGGCTGATGGTGGAACTCATCGCAGATAGCGGACTTAATACAAACTTTGAGAATTGGGTCAAACATTAAACCGGTTTTAACGGAAATAGGGTTTGGGTCGACTGCAATGTTGGGAATGGACCTGAAACCCATTTCTATGCTGGAAGTCCCGACCCGGCCCACCTCTTCTTGTTTGACACCAACAAAGAAGCTGATAAAATGAGCATGGGCGACATGGAACCGAAGCTGCCGCTCGCGACGCTGGTGGTGGAACCGATCGGGGCCAAGGAAGAAGAGAAGCACATCGTTCACCACTTGCGGAGGTGCAACAAGCGCGCAATTTGCTCGTGCCAGCTCCGCGTGGAGAGTGCGCTATTCCACCAGCAGTTGCGGACCAAGACCAAGCGACTGTCCCGCGACAGCGGTGCAAAAAAGCGCATGAAAGGCGCACTCATCGTGGCCAAGCTTGACCACTTCGAGTTCAGCTTGAAGACCGTCGTCACGGGCTACTTGGCGGCGGTAGACCTCGCGGCGCTTAGCATGGTAACAAGCCCAAACCTTCCAGAACCGATCGAAACGTCGGTGTGACGGCTCTGACGAAACGGGTGGTGCTCGACTAGGTGAACCGCCAATGGCTCGAGGACGTGGATGCTATTGTCGAGCGCAACACAAAGGATTTTGTCGCTGACCAGTCGCGCAAGGACAAGGTGCTCAAGGTGGAGAGAAGCGAAGACCAGTCGTGGTCGCGGTATCTGCACGTTCAAATGAATTGCGTACGCCACTCACTCGCTGGCTCCCACGATCGCTGATTGAAAGGAAATTCTGAGTGGCTTCTTTTTGAGTAGGTTCACAAGATCTTTGTGTACTATACTGGCTACAAGACGGGCGAGATGCGGAAGAGCACGCCGCAGTGGGCGTTTGGCGAAGTGGACATCGACCCAAACGAGCCGTCGCGGGTGATCATGCCCAACTCATGGAACTTTCACGGATACAATCCGTGGATCCAACAGAAAAGCAACGGCAAAGGCGGAGAGTGGCGGCTGCTCAGCTCGTACGTTGCTTCGCAAGGGCACAATGGATTTGCACACGGACTAACTTGGATCTCACGATGATCTCGTAGATACAAATACGGGAAGGCGCCCAAAGCGTTTGTGAAGAAGGTAAAAGATTGGGTCGGAACCATCCGTCCAGGATCGTTTCTCACCGTGTCGGTAAGTGTCTACAGTGTGAGCTTGGGGCTCGCAACTCGATGATAACGGAGAGATGGATGCAGTTTCAGCATGATGAGGCCTCCGAAGTGACCTGGTGGGAGGCGCAGGTGTGGTACGTTTGGCGTGCAGACGGCAGAGAAGGTGGGGCGACGGTTACTGTAATTTGGAAACGATTGGTCTACTTCTAACACTCCGTGGTGGCAGATGATGTGATTGTGTACGACGCCGAACACGACAAAGAGTTCAATGTTTCGCCGCGACGGCTGAAGGAGTACTTGGTGGTGCGTGATTCCCTAATCGTCTAGAAGTTTCTGTGAAACGTAATACTCACACCACTGTGGCTCTGCGCTTGAGCAGACAAATCCAGAGCACATCGTCGACGTTTGCAAGACGCCGCGAACGATTTGCCGCGCTTGCACGAAGCGGCAGCTTACCTTCTACCAATGCCACGTTGTCAAAGGGCATCCACTGTTGTGAAAAGGTGGTCCGCAGCATGTGTACGCAGTACCGGTACACTGTAGTTGCCGCCACCGAAAGACGCTCATTCTTATATATTGCTGGACAAATTTACATACGTTGTAGCAGCTGCTTTCTCGCGTCTTCTTCACACTACGATGGCTGCAGCCGACTTGCCCCCAGCCAGCTTCCGGATGCCTGTGAACAGACTCTTCTTCTCCTTCTGTGTTCCGCGTCGGAAACGTAGCACCATTGGCCGGGCCACCTCGTTCAGCTCCCACAACGTATGCTTCAGGCCGGCATGTTCGATGTTAGCAGTGCCGATCGCGACAAGACAGTCGCCAGGGTTGACCGAGGCCGCTTGGCCTGAGCTGCGGCGCACAATGAGGTTGGTCATCCGCTTGGAGCTGTTCGTCTTGGGCTCCATGTGCAGACCAATGCGGCCCTCACTCTGGATTGTGACTTCGTATTCATTGGCCTTGGCCGAATTCAAAGTCGAGACGCTGACGATGGCCATCGCGACGATGCGGTAGACGCCTGTGATGCTGTTGACAGCAGGGTGTTCTTCCACGGTGGCCACCGTAATGGTATCGTTCGGCACGGCTTCCTCCTCTGCGTCCTCAACCTCGCTCTCAGACGGCTCGCGCTCACTTGCTGTTTCACCATATCGCCTGTGGTTACATCGAAAGGTAAACAAAGTCTGATCAGGGACAGGTTCTCCAACCAACCAGTGCAGGAGAGATACAACGTACGTAGTCGACATCCGGCGAACCGATTTAGTGCGGGAGTCAGGAGCCTCACTACAGAAGAGAGATGCAGTTGTCAGCGTAATTTGCGGTCACAGCGACTTTCCAGATCAACCGTACCGTGAAGAATTGGACGTGTGCTTCATCGTTCTGCAAACACAAAACAATAAGTTGTCGGCTCAAAGCAGCAAGACAAGAAAGTCCACACGTGCGTACCTCGCCGCTTTTGTGGACACGAGCTCTTTCAGCACAAGATTGTTGACGCTTCCAATGGAGACGGTCGTACCATTATCCAGGTTTTTGATTGAGAACGTGTTTTCGGCCACTTGAGCGGGAACGCGCAGTGGAGTTGGCTCGTACTTCTCATAGAATATCCGATACAGCGACGGGCGGTCGAGAGTCTCGGAATCGAGCGTGATCGACCCAATATCACCTGGCGGGATTGAAAACGTCTTCGAGACTTGCAGCCACAGCGCCACATCCGAATTCATGTCAACCACGCGGATGCGATCCAACGTGCTGTGCCCACTTGGGGCCAGAAATGCCACGCGCAGAGGCTTGCCCAGGTCACAGTGCTGTGCAGTTAACAACTCGTCAGCAAAGCCGCAAGCTCGATCGCAGATAGCGTCGATTCTCCTTCACATACCGATCGGCACTTGACGGCGTATCCGCACCGCTCGGCTTGCCGTGTGAAATAGTCCCAGCACGACTTGACGTTCTTCTCGTGCTGCAGCTGCTCCGTGTGTTGCAACAGACTCTTCGCTTTTGCCACTTTCGGGATCAAAAAATCTTCCGACCCGTAGCCGTACGGGTTGTACTCGATCCGCGCACCTCTATCGGAAAGTCACAGCGTGTGAGTTTACCTTTTTTATCAGCATAGCCTCGCCAATCTCGAATTAATTAGAGAAAGAATGACGGACAAACGTACCGCCGAACCAGCTCCATTGCGACATCCATGGCACCAGAGGCGCTGTTGGTAACCAAAAGAGAAATATTCCACGGAGTGAGTAACCAACGAACGGATCAGCCAGCAATTTGAGCTCCGAACCGCACCAGGCGTAGTGGAGGCAATTCCAGCCGAGTTGGTCGGCATGGTCGATCTCACAGCCAGCATCGGCGAGAATTACGACAATCGGCAGTCGCGCCTCGGTATCGCTCTTGGTCGCGAGCCTGCAACAAATATGCAGCTTGCTCAGCATAGTATTCTTTACATATTTCGTGGCGATCCGCACGATCCGTACATGATGAGATTGCGCTGGCGACTGTCCAGATAGTGGACCAGCACACCGCGCTCGATCGCGACGCGCACACCCTCCACGGACCCGCGGCGCACGGCGTGGATCAGCGTCTTGAGCAGCGCGGCCTGCACAAGCCGGTTGATCTTGGCGTTGGACCGCATATAGTGCTGCATGTTCCACGCACGACTCGCGGCTGGACCGCCAGCGCTGGCTCGTGTCGACTCGGCGCGAGGCACCGACATGGACGAAGCGCTCTGCGGCCGCGCAGACGTGGACAGCTCGCAAGCCGCATCGGTCGAGTCAGGCGCTTCGCCGCGAGCGCTTGCTGCATGTGCAGTCGGCGCGGCTGGCGGAGCGAGTGGCGGCAGCGCGGTTGGCGGCGTCGGCGGCACCGACGCGTCGAACGGAATGCTCTTGGTCGAGGACGGAATCGTCTCGTCCGGCTTGTCCTCCTCCACCTCCTCCACCTCCTCTTCCTCTTCCCCCACCTCCTCTTCCTCTTCCCCCTCCTCCTCCTTCGTATCCTCTGCTTTCATCATAGCCTCTTCTCTAGCTGTTGGAGATGGCGACGTTGGCTCCGAGTTGGCGGTGTCAACGGACGCGACGTCGCTTTTCTCAGCCAGTAAGTCGCGTCCACCGCTCGCGCTTTCGGGCACCAGCGTCGCGTCGTGGAGCGCACGCGTGGGCGTCGCCACGTGGTCCGAATCGGCCGCCATGAGCGACGGGAGCGACGGGAGCGAATGCGACAAGTAGTGGACGCTTCGCTTTTTCGCTGTACTGGGCAACGTATCGTCAGGCGCTCTATTGGAAGCAGAACAGCCTATTTCGCTTGTTCCGAACAGTCCGGATCTTTCAACGGATGTTTTTAACTGAAGACCGGTATGAACCCATGTTCGAATCACTGCCTCGTCACACGTCGCAGATGAGATCCATTCTGGATTCATTGGGTCGTGGTGGTCTTATGATCAACAGCGGATGTCTACCTGTTCGAGTGGCTGCTCTCCATTCTACCCAGGCGTTCTACATTCAGTACATCGATTTGATCGGCGGTTATTTGTCGCGCGGACCACATGATATGGTGGTTCATTCTGGTCCAATCCAAGAAAACCTATTTCTAGCGGATTTCGTTCTGACTTTTCGATGCCCCCTCGTCAAACAGATCCATCCTCTCCATACAAAGCCTGGGTAGTTTGCTTTCGCATCTCATAAGAAGCAGCCCAACTTGTGTGGTATTCGTGGCTCTTTCGACATCTTCCATATTGTTGGCAAAGGCAATTAACCCATCGTCGGCGATCAGTGGCATTTAGGCACGTCTACGTCGCTCAGTGGTGACTGCACACGGGACATCTAGCTACTGTTCATCTTGCTGCGAAGCGCCCACACCACGGTAATAAACGATGAACTTCAACGACGACGAGGAAGAAGACGAGACATTCTCGGAGATCTCCTGCGGACTAGACTGTGCAGCTCCAAGGCTGCTCGTTGGCGTCGAGCGCGTCGACCATGAGCTTGGGAAGACGCTGTACGTGCTCAAGATCTCGCTGGTCGACACGCCGCTGGAGTGGACTGTCAAACGCCGGTACTCTGAGTTCTTTGAAATGCGCGAGGACGTGTGCGTCACGTTCATGAGGCGGAATGTGAACCAGTGCTTCGGCTGTCGGTGGTTCTCCAACTCCCTGCGCGACTTTGAGTTCCCGCGCAAGCGCATCGTGTCTTCTAAAGAAAAAGCAGTGATTCGGTTCCGCAAAGTGCAACTCGAACGCTTCGCGCGACTCGTGGCGGCACACACGTTCTCTTCGATCCCCAAGTGTGTGCGCTGCAAAGAGGAGCCGTTCAACCGAATTCGCGACTTCTTCACGGTTGATGCGCATCTCCCGGACCACACCACAGCGAAACAAATCAAGAGGGCGCTCGTGCCCGAACGGTTTGGACCCATCGCTGACCCGTCGAAAAGCAAGATCGAGTTTCGTCGCGGCCACGGTATCTTTCGGGTTATCCAAGTGGAGAAACCGATCCTGGTGCGCTATGCGGAGCTTGACGAGGTCACTCGAGACGAGCGTCTGAAGCGCCGGTGCTCGTCGCTCTCCAGCGATGCTTCGCCACGAGATGTTGATAGTATGAGTGAGGGGATCGATTTAGATGAGGAAAAGCCAGCGACGCTGCTGTCAAACGAAAACAAAGACGACGCGGACACCTCAGTGAGTCCAAGTGAGATCATCGCGACCGAGAACGCCGTCTCGCTGCAGCCGCTGGCGGCTATGCACAAACAGGACAAGAACGACCCAACACTCACACAGATCAACAGCAGCTCGTCTGGCTTGGAGCCATGGAAGTCCACATCTCTAAAGCGCACCGCCGCCAGAGAAGCATAATGCGGCAGCTGGAATTCGGTGCATAAACATGCACAATACACACTATGAAGACTTCGCCAAGAAGAATTCGGCTGGTGACGCTATTAGTCAATCAATCATTCTTTAAGGAGCGAATGTGGAAGCCGTTCACACCAAGCGTACTTGATATCAAGTCCTCGTATCTTGAAGCGTTCAACGAAGGCACTTATAACGCTGTGGGTGCATACAACCCTCTATCCGCATTGATTTGGATTTGATTTGGTGCTCTATTACTTTCCATGCTGTGTACTCCGCAACCGCAAACTGGGCACTGTAGTTGAATCGGGTTGACCACAGTCGAGTCCACATACAACTTGGATCTAGGGAATATAGGGTCAACGCACTCACATCGCCACCCCTTCGACTGTTTTAGCCCTTCGCATTCCCACCGCAGTTGTTCGTCCCAACTAGTTCGACATGACCTTGTGATCCAGCCATTCAACGCCGTCTTGGCGTACAGTCCACCGAGTGTGCGTGGCCCACATCGCCGCTGGACTGGCGGGCGTTTTCGCTGTTCAAACGGTTCAGAGCTGTGCGTTTGCCCTTGCAGCACCTCTCGTGGGATCATGTTTATTTGGCTCCGAGGTCTTTCGCTGGCCGCGCACAGGACGGCCTGAGTGTTAAGTGCACACACTCTTTTCTCCTGGATCCACGACAAACCACCCTTTATCACTCCAGCGCGCTCTTTGACGGTTTCTTGCGCAAATCGGCCTGTTTGGCGCTGATCACGGCGGATCGTCGACCTGCTTTCGTTGATCGACCAAGTGGAGCGCCGCGCTCGTCTGGAGAGGAAAGCCACAATATTATTGTTCCACTTCAACATCAGGTTTCACTCACCAAACTAGCCATAGTCGGTGCAGTATCTCTAATCTAGCCGGTCTAGAAAGCACGGCGAGCTCCTATTGGTCAGAAACTTGGTTGGGGAAACACTCGCAACAATGTTTGGAATTGGAACCAAACCGACCCAAACAGCTCGGTGCGGAGGGGAATCCCGGACCGAGAAAGGCCGCCATGAGCACTCGCAGAGCGAGTTGGACTGCTGTGTGGGCCAGACAAAGGAGCCATTCAACTGATAAGACGGTTAGCCTGGAGCCTGGAGTTCGACTCTGTTTGGTTTTGGGCTCACTTGTCTGCTTGAGCACTCCACCATCAGCGCAGCAACTGAAGAATGGCACCCACGCCGCCGCCTACCACGCCAACAACGCCAACGCGCCAACCGTTGGCGCCCGCGCCAGCCGCCTTCCACGCGTCCGACGTATCAAGCGCGCTCCGGGGCCCGAACAAGGCGCTTCACTCGTTCTACGCCGACCCCGCGCCGGCGCGCGCGCCCGCGTCCGCGCACATGCGCGTGCACTCCACGAACCACGCGCTTCCCCGAAGCTCGGGCGCCCAGAAAGGCGCCAGCTCTGCGCAGAAGCCGTCTTGCGCGGAGTACGCCTCCGCCGAACGCGAGCCTGAACGCGGCGCGGTCTGCCTGTCGGTGATGCTGTCTGTTGCGCACTCCGAGCAACTGAAAAGGTCGCAGAATGATCACGTTCTTCTTGAGGAGAAGATGCCGATCCCGCCGCATGCGAGCGCCGCGCTGGGCACTGAGACTGAACTGCGTCGGCCCAGTCCAATCAAGTCGTTTGCTGAGCGCAAAGCCCAAGCGCAGCTGGAGAAGGCGAAGGAAAGACAGGCGCTCGAAGGACTAGATCTCGCGAAGCCAAAGGCGTCCATCATAGTGCCCTCGAGAGCCACTCGGGATGCCAACGCACGGCGTTGGCCTGATCCGACACGGTTGGCTATCAAACGCGAGGCCCACGAGCTGGAGACGGTATGCACATGGCATTTCCGAGCATGAGTGGCTAGAACTAATCGGGTCGTGTCCACAGCGCGCACCCACTACATCCAGCGGGTCGAGACTACCTGACCAGCTCCTCGAGTATTTCTCGCCAATTGCGGCCGGTGCGCATGAAGAAAGTCGGTGCAAAGGTCCTGCCCACGAGTTTTTCGCGTTGGACGAAATGATTCCAAACTTGCCACTCCCATTCGACTTTTTACGGGAGGTACTCGATCGTGCCAAGACCAGGATGGTCCGAGGATTGACTCCACCGGCGCTTGCTCGCATTGCTTCACACTTCGACACCATTCAAGAGTATCAAAACGCGCACTACCTCCCCGTTGTTGAAGAATGCGTCGAAGTTATCCTTGCTGTGTGGAAAACGGTGTCCCAGGAAACTGAGGCGGCGATGAGAACCCAAAACGAGACCCTGAAGAGCCACAAGGTGAAGGGGAAGAAGGAGACCGACAAGACCAACAAGACGAAGAAGGACGACGAAGAAGCCGTCGCGGTTGAGTTCGAGTACACACGCAGGCCCGGACGCACAAGCCTCGTTGAGTACAAGGTCCCGCGGCACCGACGATTCTGTGATTTCCAAGTGGTGACGTTCACGACTGAAGACATGACCGTGATCGGTATCATTTGCCAATCAAGTGACATCAAACAAGGCAAGTTCGGACAAAGGATCGAGGTGGTTTACGCTAGCACGATACCGCGCGATCGCGTGGCCACCGATGGCATGGTGAACAGCCACGAGAATCTGGTTTCGATCATGCGCGAATTCGACACGCTGCACAATATCGGCAGAATGCCTGACCATCTACTACCCGTGATCTTGCGGCCAGATCAAGATGGCCATGGCTCGAACGTTGTCATCGCTATCGGCGGATGCTCGCGCGAGGTGCCAGAACGCGTATGGGCAAACATCAAGACCAAGCTCGACACGTACCAGCTCGCGGCAGTCATCGCGTCGGTTGTAAACGGCCGCAATGCTGTCAACAATATTTTCGGCCCACCTGGAGCAGGAAAGACGTCGACGTCCATGGCAATCATTGCTGCGATCTTGGCCGCAGATCCCAACGCTCGCGTGTTCCTGACGACGCACTCGAACCACACCCTCGATGATCTTGTCACCCGCGTTCTCAGTGGCGCCGTCCACCAGTTCGATCCAGATCTACCTTCAGCAGACGAACTCATTGTTCGAATCGGCGTTTCCTCTGCGGAAATGCTCGAGCCAGTCAAGAAGATGTTGTTGAAGTATCGTGTGGATGAACTTGTTGAGAAGACGGGCATGTCGTATCGGGACGCGAAGAAAACGATTTTGTCCAAAGCTCGCATCGTGGCGTGCACGCTCATCACTGCAGGTGCGCCATCCAACGCAGAGCTTCTCACCGGTTTCAGCCACTGTATTGTAGATGAAGCGGGGCAGGCGACCGAGCTGAGCACGTTGATTCCCTTCGTGTTGGGTATCCCCAGCTTCACTTTGGTCGGGGATATCCTTCAGCTTTCGGCCACCTTGAAGAGCCTCATTGCTGTAGCCGCGGGGCTTGCCAGGTCGCTGTTGGAGAGGCTGCAGAAGGCTGGAATCAACGTCTTGATGCTCCAATACCAGTACCGTATGAACACCGCCATCAGTGACTTCGTACGGAAATACATCTACGGCGGTATGCTCTACGACAGTGAGAGCGTGCTCGCGCGCAATTGCCCGCTCTACAATGCCGTGTATTCCTCGTCGATCTTTGGACCGCGTGTCGTCTTCAACTTCAGCGATGGCCGGGAGACTCGCTGCAGCGAAACCGGCTCCTGCTACAACAAGGCTGAAGCGGCATTCTGCGTTCGACTTCTCGGGTATCTGCTTACCACCTTCCCCGAACTTCGTGACAGCGGTATTTCAGTCGGCATCATCGCCCCGTACAGCAAACATGTCACGATCATTCGCGATGAGCTACAACGCCTCGGTCTTCCCAGCTCTGTGTCCGTTGACGTGGATACCGTGGATTCGTTCCAAGGACTCGAAAAGGACATCATTATCGTCTCCTGTGTTCGTGCAAACCCCAGCGGCGACATCGGCTTCGTGGAGGACCAGAGCCGCATGAATGTCGCGCTTAGTCGGGCCAAGCATGTGCTGTTCGTCGTCGCCGACGTGTCCACCTTCAGCGACTACAAGTTGTGGAACGCGTTCTTCCGAGGCTCGCAGATGATCCAAGTTGATAGCAACGAGTCGATGAAGGAACTTAATCAACACTACGACCAGAATCGTTTGGAAGCAGTGACAAATCATCAAGCCAGACCAGCCAAGCGTCAACGTGGACTTGTCGAGAGACGATAGACGATACACGACGCCGTCGTCCCTGTGGCTCAAGTTGGGCGCCAACGAACCCGTAATTCGACCTGTAGCGAATCAGCGAGCATTCATCACTCGGGCCATCGAGCAGAATGGAGCTACCGGTAGTCGACTACAACAACCATCATCAGCATCATTATCAGAATCCTCAACAGCGCAATATATTTTACGAACGATTTGTTTGTCTGTCTGCTCGAAACGACAGCGTATTGTAGCTATTGGATGAGTCTGCAATTGGCATCAGTTGGTGGAATCACACTAGAAACCTCTCCGTCTGACAGACAGTATCTATCATCAACACAGCCAGGTGGCCGTATTCAAAACTGTCACACTAGAGAACTTTCTTGAAACTGACGACATCACATCACGGCCTCAGCGTCGGTGATGGCTACTATCGAACCAGTCAATAGCGCAACGACATTGAGCCCTATGGCGACGCGCGTGTCCGCTAAAGCATCAAGCGCCGACCTGTCGGCGAGACCCGACGCGGTACAGTAGTCATGGTGATCGCGTGTGGGTCGTTGCGGCTTCCTCGCATCGTATCTCCTCCACCGCAGGCACACCAAACAATCATGAGTCTATGTCGACGGACACCGGCCTATCAGTCGAGGATCTGGTGCTCCGAGAACTGTTCCGCCACCTGCTTGCCGTCTAGTACTTTCTGCCAGCGGTCGACGGACAGCAGCCGATTGCCGCTTGTGGTACCGTCGAAGCTGCTCCTACACGCACCGCTGGTTCATCGGCGCGTCAGCCCGCGTAGAAGAATAAAGCTTGCAAAGAGCGCCAACCGCATGTCTGTTGTTCTTGGCGTCTGGCACCCTCCGATCCAACAAGATGGCGTGTCCGACCTCGCCACTAATATGCGTGTGGCGCTTGGTTCGCTCGCAGTCTTCCTTCCTGCCTTTCTGTCTCCATACGCAGCGGCGAAAAGCCACCGAGACACATGGACGCACGCTGCTCGTCCCGCCCGGCGGCGGTGATAGCTTGGTTGGCGCCAGATTACGCATCCAACTCGTCCTGAAAGCCTGGTCGCGCAGCTCAATAATGCCGCTCGTGTTGAACTCCATGTCGTCTGCGGGTGCCGCGGGCTATTAATCGAGAGGATGGGGTGAGAACAGGCAGGCGGCTGCCGACCATGCTGCTGCGGCATGTTCTTGCGCTTGGTCTTGGTCTTGGACGCGGCGCGGTGTACTGTAAGTGTTTTGTTGCAGTCTGCTGCAAGTTGGCAGAGCAAGTCTCTTGCGAGCTGAGCGTGAACTTCGCAATTTCGATCAAAACCTGCCTCAATTGATACTGCGATCTGATGGAGGATTATAGTGTGGTCAACTGTAGGCACGATTAACTGCCTAGTTTAATATGCACCATAAAGCAATCGCATCAACTCTACAGACCAAACAGATCACAATCACCAGCTGTTTCTTGGCACCCTGGCTCTGTACGCCAAACGCCACCGAAAACTTGTGGCGTGTGCTCCAATTCGGTTTTAGTGGAACGCTGAAGAAGGCTTGGGTACACCTCTATCCTTTCATGCTGCGCCGATTTCCTCGCACACGTCTCCACACAGCACTTGCTTTAAAACCTCATTGTTTAAATACCCTGCAGTAGTCGAGTCTCATGGCTTGATATGGCTCCATTTTCTTCGTGGAGCCAATTGAACACCACCGTCAGAGAACCGAGCGCAAGGTCGACAGCACTCAGTGCAGCGCGATGCGCGCTGCACGATGCAGCTGCCTCCGCTGCTGCTCACTGCTGCTCAGTCGGCAATTTGCCGTCTCGCGCGCAAGAGTCCTCGAGCTTACGTGGCTCATCAAGTCCAAGGGTTTTCGGACCGCCTAAATGAGGGGGCTGACGCGGCTCGCCACTTCGGTGCTGGGCCTGCTGACGCTTTCCTCGAGCTTACGTGGCTCACCGAGGTCTACGTGACCGACTAAAATCTGAATCAGGGGGCTGACGTGGCTCGGCACTTCGGTGCTGGGCCTGCTGACGCCCCCGTCTAGAGCTTTCGTGGCTCGCCAAGGTCTTCGTGACCGCCCTATGAGGGGCTGATGCGGCTCGACACCTCGGTGCTCGGCATGCTGACGCTAACCTTGAGCTTACGTGGCTCACCTATATCTAAAGGTCTTCGCGACCGATCTAAACGAGGAGCTGATGCAGCTCGGCACGTGTGCTGGGCCTGCTGACGCAAGCGGGCTTTAATCCATAACCTTCCTGTTTGTTTGCCATAGTCTCAAGACTCGAACCGATTGATTTGGATGAAAAGAAGCCACCGACGCTGCTGCCGATTGAAAAGAGACAAAGACGATGCCGACACCTCAGCGAGTCGAAGTGAGATCGTCGCGACTGAAAACACCGCCTCGCTGTAGCCGCCGGCATCTGCGCACACACTAACAAGCAAGACATGTACGAGCGAATACCCGCGCGTCTGGCTGGGAGCCATGGGAGCTTGCATGTCCAAAGATGTGACCACTGCGAAAGAAGCAACCAAAATCGAACATGGCTACAGATTCAGAACAAAGCACGGACGCATACCGTCGAATAACCGGTATTTCATCCACTCTGTACTGTCAAGCTCCTGGATGGTGGACAAGCTCACTACGTACACCAACGACAAAATGGAGCCGTCTTCGGCCCCCTTGGCCAGCACGGCGCTGCGGCCTGCGTACGAGAAGCAGGAATTCGCCGGCGCTGTGACACTTCTCCACTTCTCGCGCGATGGTTCGCTACTTTTCGTGGGTGTTGGCCAGTCGTTGTACGCGTATGAGACCTCGTCGGGCAGGCTCGTGGCCAGCCACGCCGTATTCCCGCGCGGTATTCTCCACGGCCTCGACTACGGTAAGCTGAACGTTGGGCCACTGGCGCATCTGTCCCACGCTGAATATCTTCTTATCCATGCTTTATTGTGTGCTTTCGCGGAGCAGTGTCGCTCGGAGACTCGCAGAACCTGACGGTATTTTTCGGCCAGAAGCGGCTCCAGTGCGTGCGTGACCTCCCAGAGACCACCGCCGGCGCGTTGGTGCACCAAGGCGATCTGCTGCGCGTGGGCAAACCCAAAGTTTGCTCGGATTGGATCTTTGACGTCCAGATTCTGAGCGAACAGGCCATGGAAGAAGGCGAGTTCCCGACCATCGTCGTCGGACTCGCCCACAACTTGATTCAGTTCTGGAACCCGAACACGGACCAATTGCTGCGGTCGGTGGTCTGCTCGGAGCGCTGCATATTGTACTCGTTGGCGTTTTACGGTCGCCGCGAGGAGCATTTGCTGGTCGCATCGGGGACGGTCTTCCAGCAGGTTTTGCTGTGGACAGTCGACGGAGACAAGGACCGAACCGACCCACAGCAGCGCCTGCACGGCCACGACGGTGTCATCTTCAAGCTCGAGTGGTCCAGCGACGCGCGTATGCTGGCGTCTGTCTCGGACGATCGAACTGTACAGCTGTGGACGAGTAGCGACGAGTCTACGGACCCGATGGACGTGGCTTTCAAGGCCCACGAGTTGCTTGGGCGCCCGTGGACATCGCGGTTCCGCGCCTGGGGCCACACGGCGCGTCTATGGGATGTCCGCTTCTGCAGCGTCGGCATCGTCACAACCAGTGAAGACGGCATGTGCAAAGTGTGGGGGCTCGACGGCGCCTGCCTCGCGTCCATGCAAGGCCACGTCGGGAAGCACGTGTGGCGCGTTGCCATCCACCCGTCGGACCGGCTTCTCGCCACTGGAGGCGGCGACGGCGCAACCAAGCTCTGGGATCTGCCGCAGCAATTGGCGTCGACCGTGGACTCGGCGGGCGCGGACTGCGCGGTGATTCGTCTCACTACTAACGCGGCCGACGGCGCCATGAGCACCAGCGGCAAGAACAAGAAGAAAAAGGCAAACAGTCTGAGCATTCGCGACATTGTGGTGAAGCGAGGCTCAGCTGCGAGCAACGCACGTGGCTTCGTCGCTGTCGAAGACGGTCGAATCTACACGTTAGACCTGAACGCGTTTACCACCTCGCGGTTGGTGCTGTCCGTTGCCGATACATTGGCGGTGAGCTCGACGCCGAGTGTGTCGAGCTTTGCTCTAGACGACAACGAGCAGGTGCTGCTCGTGGGCGACGCCAGCGGCTTTGTCACCGTTGTTGATATCGACTCGCTGGCGCTTCGGTGGTCGTGGCAGGCACACGCGTCGCGCGTGATGAAGATCTGGTGGAACCAGCGGGCACACGGCACGCTGATCACCTGCGGCGCCGACGGCGGTGTCCGCGAGTGGCGAATGCGCGACGGCAGCCAGCCGCAGCTGGTCGGCAACTACGTTGGCCCAGCCAAGTGTGCGACGTCAGCGCTCACGGTCGTGGATATTGGCAATACGAGGAACGTTCTATGCGGAGACGCTCGCGCCAATCTGTTTGGCTTCGCGCGCTCGCTGGGCTCGGAGACTGTGCTGGATGTTGCAGCTGAAGAATTGGTGCCAGCGAGCGCGAGCTTCGTGCTGCGTGGCGTCCACGGCCGCGACATGGTCGCCACGCTGCTGCATCACGACAAGTTCGTCTACTCTGGCGGCCACGACGGCTACATCTGCTCGTTCTTGATTGACGCGACGAGCGGCGACGGCGACGGTCACGGTCAAGTCACGCTGTGCTACATTGGGCGAGAATCCATCAAAGGGATCACGACAATCAAGCAGGTCTGGCGGAATACCGAAGGCGAGTTGGTGGTGTTTGGGTTCCACGCCACGCACGCGGTGCTCTACAACCTCTCGGCTCAGTACCGCTTGTTCAACGTCGAGTGTGGGGGATGGCGCCGTCCGCACGCGCTGCTGATCCATTCAGTGAACTCGTCGTCCATTCCGCAGCACACGCTCGTGTTCACGCCCGTCACCAAGAGCTGCGAACTCGTCGTTCAAGTCCATTCGACAGCGCGGTGCGAACAGGCCCCGCTGGTCGCGCGCGCCTCGCTGCATCACCAGTACCACGGACGGACGACCACGTGTGTGCGTGCGATCGGGACGGATCGACTTGTCACTGCCGGAGAAGACAATGCACTCAAGCTGCACAAGCGCATGCCCGTCGCCACCGTCGCAGGCGCACTCAGTGCGCGTCGGTGGACGTGTCTCTCCACTGGCGTCGCCCACACGACCACGATCCGCGCACTTGACGCGTTCTACGTGGCCTCTCAGCGCGCGCACATCGTGGTCTCCGGTGGCGGCAAACAACGCCTCAACGTCTGGCGAGTGCGCGACGAGCTGGACGTAATCGAGTTTGTGTGCGGCCAGGAGATGTCCGAGGCCGACCAGGACCACCGAATCCTGGGCCTCTCGTCGTTTGCTGTGGGGCCCTCACGCTCACACGACCGCCTTCGATTGCTCACCGCGTGTAACTCGGAAGGAGCGATCCAGGTGCTTCTGCTGGACTTGGGGGACGCCACCTCGCCTCCGCAGCTTCGAGAACTCGGCCAGCTGTCGTCATCCAAGAAGCCCATTCTGAGCTGCGACGCGCTCCAGACCGTAGATCGAGCGCTGCTCGTCGTCGGGTCCACGGACGGCATGGTCAACGTCTGGGACCTAAGCACTATGGTCGCGTCCGTGGACAACTCGCCGACATTGGCAAGTGAGGCTTGGCAGCTGCAACCCGCGATCAAGTACCTTGCGCACGACATGGGCGCCAACTGCCTCTGTGTCTCGCAGTCCGCCGACTCGCCATCAACGTTCCGCATCGTCAGCGGCGGTGACGACCAGAATCTCCGTACCCGCGAGCTGAGCGTTGACACGCTGGAACTGATCCGAGAGGCCCGCGCCCGCAACGCCAGCGGATCGGCTCTGAAGGCCGTGAGCGCCTCACGAGACGGCCGCTTCGTGTACTGTGCAGGCTACGACCAGCGCGTGGGCCAGTGGCGATGCCGCGACCACGATGGAACGCTCCAGTGGCAGAGCTCGGCGTTCACCGAGTGCGCGGATATTGCCGACCTCGCGGTGACCAGCAGCGACAGCAAGAGTGAGGACACAGTGGTTGTGGTCGGACAGGGGCTGCAGACGGTGCTATTCAACACCAACGTCCCATAGAAATCGAATAGACAGTAGAGTTGAAGGTGCACATGCTGGACACTCCAGTACATGTGGCCTGCCCAGTGTACAGTACTGGAAAGAGAGACACTCGTGGCTCAATGCCACGGAAGTGTTGTCTCACCCACCTTTTGCCAGACCAAGTGGATAGACGGACAGCCATGTCGAGTCGACACCCAATCGATCAGTGCCGGTCTGACTAGTGGAGACCGCGACTTAACATTCTTCCGGTACTGCGATACCAGAGACCCACCCTTGATGGAGCGCGCCGTCTTCCACGCCGCGCTCGGCGCGCTCGTGCCGTCGTTCGCGCTCTTCTTCATCCTCGCGCAGAACATGCGCCGCGCGCTTCCCGTCGAATGCAACGACGTGCTGGACAAAGTCGTGTGGCTCTCACCGGACGCGATCTACCCGCACCTCGAGTGCATGGGCGCGCTTGGAAGGACCATGTATTTCGAGTTCTACGTGTTTGATCTCTTCGCGTTCCCGCTGATCTACGCGGTGGCGCTCATCGGTGCGCTCAAGTGCGCGCTCCCGTCCCAACGCGTGCTCCACGTGCTGCCGCTGGTCGCGGCCGCCGCCGACGTGACCGAAAACTGCTGCATGTGCTTCTTGTTGGCAAAGTTCCCGACGCGCTACGAGCCGCTGGAGCAGCTGATCAGCCCACTGACGCGGACCAAGTGCTTGCTCGTGGTCGGACTCACGTGGCTGTCGATCTTGGCGCTGCTCTGGAAGACACTGGTCAAGTACAAGACGCACGGCGGTGGCCATCGCAAGAGCCACTGAAAAAGCACGAGATGGTAGGAAGTGTAGCCATACCGGTATTCAATAGTATAGGCTGAATCTGTAAACCTCCGTATATCATGAACCAAGTTGCCCAGAACTGCAACGCGATCCTGACTTGTGCGGTCGTAGTGTTTCTCCTCGTGCCAGGCGCTCAACGCAAGCTTCGTTGACCTGATTTACAGCTCCAATGAACCACGACGCGTTCGTCGCGGCGCTGGGCGCGCTGCTCCCGTCGTTTGTGCTGCTGCATCTCTCCGACAAGGCGCTCGTGCGTGCACTGCCACCGCAATGCAACGACGTGCTCGACGCCCACTTCTTCCTCTCGGCTGACGAAATCTACCCGCACTTGGCATGCATGGGTGACGAGGGGCGTGCCATGTACTTGGACTTCTACCTGTTCGATCTCGTGATGTTCCCTCTCATCTACTCCATGTGCCTGGCCGGTGTGCTGGCGCGCCTGTGGCCGTCGGCGCGGATGCTTCCAGTGCTCGCAGCCGCGGCGGATGTTGTCGAGAACGTGTGCATGTGCGTGCTGTTGAACCGATTCCCGGAACGGAACGAGTGGATGCATGCAGTCGTCAGTGTTCTCACGCGTACGAAGTGGACGTTCGTTTTCATCTCCGTTGCTGCTGTTGTGGTGGGTCTTGTCCGAAGAGCTCTTTCACCCAAGCGCACGACTCACGCGTCGCCAAAACCCATCAAATCCAGCTAACATCACTGCTACCTATCGAAGACAATCAGTGACCGTCGGTTTGTGTTTATTTGGCTTCCATTTTCCTCTTTTTGTTTGGTTTTTTGTTTGGTTTTTTGTTTGGTTTTCGAAGCTTGTTTGTAGTGTTCAAAAAGAATCCGAGCGAGTAGCTTGAGCAATATAAGATCGACCCCCACCACCAAAACGGAAACGACCCAAGCGGGTCGAGCCACCTCATCACGTTCGCCGGGGCCAGACTCCTTCCGTGTACTCGCGCAGTGTGGATTCTCTCCTTCGGTCTTTGCGTTCGATAAACAGAAAAAAAGGCTAGATACTTCATCAAATGCAGGCGGCGAGATCCTCCCTACCAGAGGGAGTTACGCCTGTCCGAACGTGTTCTCGCCACTGTATGTGATGTAGAGGAAGCCGTCCGTGTCCTTCTGCTCCTCATAAATGTTGGACATGAGTGCAGCTGCAAGACCAGCAAACACAACATTAGACGCTTCCCCACAATACGCCGCAACTTGCCACAAGCGATTTGACGGTACCAGTGGGCGGGAGGACGTTGTTGATGAAGATGAAGATGGCCTTCTCGGGGCTCAGCTTGATGCGCTTGCGGATCACGTACACAAACTGGCCGACTGTCAGATCCGCTGGCACCAGGTATTTCTTCTTGTCAATGTCTGGGATGTCGCTGCGGTCCGCCTTCTCACAGATCACCTATTTTGTTCCACCACTGCCACGGTTAGTCTCCCACTAATACTGGGGAAGCACGCAAAACACTTCTGCGTACAGGGATGCGGTCGGGGTACTTGGATCGGATGCGCTGCGCTTCCGCCTGGCGCTTCTCTGTGAGGATCATCCAAGAAAATAATTAGTTTCTCGCTTGATTCCTTCGGACAAGACCTCAATGGACCCAGCCGCTCCGTAAAACAACACACGCACCGAACGGGTGTTCCTTCTTAAATGAGCTCATGTTCCACTGGGTAAATCTGGCCAAACGAGAAAACGCAGGGTTAGACGCTGCTGATAAAGCACTCGTCGTTTAGACGCGTCCCTGCCGCGGGATCTGCTTGGCGCACGACGACGGCTCATGAATCAACACGGCATTTGAGTGTAATTGATCGCCGTCGACGCTCAGCAGATCTCGCGGATGGAGGCACGACGGCAGCGCTCAGAGGTGGATTACGTACCGGAGAGAGATTCGCTTTCGTGGTCTGTCCCGGTGTGGTTGCTCTTCAACACCCGATGCTGGCTTGGCAGTGTGTGTGTGGGGAGCGAGAGAGAGAGAGGTTTCTTCGCTGTCGGAGGGTTTCTATTCGAAGCTGACTGAGGATGCTGGGTTGCTTCTTGGTTCTTCCCGAGACAACCAAAAACGGGGAGGGGAGAGACAAGGACGAGAGGAAGTATGATAATTTGCTGGTTTTGTGAGATAAAACGAGGCTTCGAAGCACGCTCATCCTCAGAAAATTGACAACTAAAAATGCTTCTAAAACAGAGGTAGATCTACGCACAAGGTTCAGGACGAGATCGTGGACAAACACTCTGAATGAGAAGAGGAGCATTCTTGTGCGACAATCTGAGTCTGAGTCTGACTCCCTATCAGATGGAACGTGGCTGGATTCTTCTGCGAAGTTCCAGGTTCACCTCGAAGCCGCAAACTGAAGGATTCATGGTCTCAGCAGAGGAATGAGAGCACCATGATGAAGACTCTGTCAAATGTAAGTGTACTCGGACTTCCTCGACCAAATCGCCCCAATGTGCCTTCTTTCAGGTATACCGCATGGCTGAAGTTCCATCCTGCAACTGGACTTCAAATTAAGGTCCATATTCACCCTGTGGAATACTGAAAGGTTAGAATCGAGGAACTAAAATGCGACAGTTGAACCAGATACAACTGCAAAATCACGAGCGACAGAAATACCAAGCGACTTTTCCATCTTGCGCGTTCGCCATCTTCATCAGATCTCGCTTGCCTGTCGTGTCATGATGGCACCTGCATCCATGACTCCCATGAACCATTTAGGATGTCCATGGGACTATGGGAAGATCTGGAGCTGTCATCTTTGCTGTTGCCACCTAGCACGATCCGATTGGTCCTCTTTGCCTCTAAACTCGAGCCATAGGTTACCGAGCTAAAAATATATTCGCAATATTTCGTACCACCCTACCCCTTTGGAAGAATTTTTTCCTTTTCCAGCACCTCAAGCCTTGCGGATGAATACTTACTGGATTTGTTCTCGATTTTTCAGTTTTTGTTTGTTCCTCCACCCCTTTTTTTGGGATTCGCATTTGGCTCTCCTTTTTGCACACGCCTCCCTTTTGGCCCTCTCCTTCAGCCGCCGTTTTGCTCCCTTTGGGTTCTCCCCTAGCGAACCCTCTTTTCCCTCTTCGCTTTTCTTCCCCACACAACCAGAAGAAGAACCGCCGACCAAAGCGTCGCTCAGTTCCGAATGTAAGTCTTGCATTAGCTGGAAACTCCGCTGCCGCGCCTCCCCCTTGCCTCTATGAAGCGCCCCCCCTCCCCCCCCTTCGTCCGACAGTAAGCATCTTCTCCCCGGCAGCCACACAGCTCCATACTGGAGCCAAATGTCTTCAAACCATCGGCGCGAAAGGGGGGAGTTCATACGTGGCATGACGGCGTTGCGCGGCCGGGGCGAGGGATAGATCGTACCAATTGCTAACAATATGCGATGAATAATGCGCAGTTGATCGTTAGACCAACTCTTTCTCGCCACCATGAACCCTGAATAGTACGTTTCCGACGGCGCTGGTTTGATTGAGGCTGTGGAAAGAGAGTCTAACCGGTTTAATCTGCAGCGATTACCTCTTCAAGCTCCTGCTGATCGGTGACTCGGGCGTCGGCAAGTCGTGTCTGCTGCTTCGTTTCGCCGACGACACGTACACCGAGAGCTACATCTCCACGATCGGTGTCGACTTCGTACGTTTTACTTTGTCCCTGGAACGATCTATGTGGAGAAAAATTGATTTCGCTGACCATGAAACTGGCATTGCTCCGCACAGAAAATCCGAACGATCGAGCTCGACGGAAAGACCATCAAGCTCCAGATCTGGGACACGGCCGGTCAGGAGCGCTTCCGTACCATCACCTCGAGTTACTACCGTGGCGCGCACGGCATCATCGTGGTGTACGACGTCACCGACCAGGAGTCGTTTAACAACGTCAAGCAGTGGCTGCACGAGATTGACCGGTATGGTTCAATGTGGAAAATTGGGGGTTTCAGGAAAAGTGCTGACTGGTTGCGTGGCCTCGCAGATATGCTTGTGAGAACGTCAACAAGCTCTTGGTCGGTAACAAGAGTGATCTGACAGCCAAGCGCGTGGTCTCGACCGACGCCGCGAAGGAGTTTGCCGAGAGCCTCGGCATTGAGTTCTTGGAGACTTCGGCCAAGAACGCCGCCAACGTCGAGACGGCCTTCATGATGATGGCGGCGCAGATCAAGAAGCGAATGGCGAACGCGCCGACGGCCGCCAAGAACCCGGGCGGAGTGCGCCTCGCCCCAGGCCAGCAGGTCGCGCCGAACAAGTCGGGCTGCTGCTAATCTCGGCGTCAGTTTGTGGCTTGACGAATCCAAAATTCCGCGCTGCCATTTGGTGGAATTTGGAGGCAGTTCTGGTGCTGGGATGTGGTGAAAGTGCAGCCACCCAGTGTTGACTCTTTTGGAAACGGGTTCGCACGACGCCAAGTGAGGGTTTGGTTGGTGATACCTTTCTTTCTCCGCATACAAGCTATAGTCGTGACGCATATATACCCCTCTATATCTCGCATTTTGCATGCCATCTCTCATACATATCTCCCTTCCATTTTGATGCGGTCTCTATAATGAACGTCCTTGCAATTAGTATACTACATGTACAGGGGCGTCTGCTTTGTCAACACTGCGGCTTCGTCGTCGGTGCCTTTGTCGGTGCAGTAGCCAATGCGCTCGAAAGCATCGCGGCGCTTGCGTCTTTGTAGACGAGGAACTCGTATTCGGGAAGCTTTTTGGCCTGTTTCACTGACTGCAAGATCCACTCTGTAGGAGCAAAAATGGTAACAGAACGTGTCAGGTGCTGATATCATCACCTGTGGTTCTCAGTGAAAGTGAACCTGGTCGAACACACTTGACCTTGCAACAGCTCTGGAGGCCAAAAATCAAGTGGATAATGGTCATGCACGATGGAGACGTGGCGCATTGGATACGGTTTAACATACCTTCATGAGCTTGTCGACCTTGGATCCACTCAAGTTGCAGGCGACGATGTGGGTCACTCGTGTCACCTTGTACTCTCGCCTAGCGAATTATGACGAACATCGAGTGAGCGAAGCGACAGCGTACCCTTGGCTGCTGCTCAACCGATCTCACGCTATATTGCCGCCATATTCCTGGACGAGTTTCGTGAGGTAGTACCTAGGCACAACGGTTTAGTTCCACGCGCCTTGCAGGCAGCCAACGATTGGAAATGCGGAAACAGCAGGCGTACGAGGAGACGTTGCCTGTCCGTCCGTTAAAGTAGATGCGGCATCCCTGGCCAGACAAAGAGTCTATCGTCAACGACCGAGCGACTTTGTACAAAACGCTAACAATCCTACCTTAAAGATTTGCGGAGCCAGACCATTCTCCTTCTCTCCTTCTTGGTCAAGTTCTATAGGATGTATGGTGGTCGTTCATCGGTTAGACCATTGATGCTCATCAGAAATAAAGTGGCTATCGCCACATACGTACTCGATGAACTTTGTTTCTCGGCCGCTTTTGACGCTGCAACCTTCGCGATTGGCTCGAAAAATGTCTCGCGTTTCTCTTTCTGCGCGTCCAACTGCTCTTTGGTCGGCCTATCGTCACGCACACGGCGCTCGTGGCGCGAAGTTGGGCCGCTTGGGCCATTCACCGCAAACATTGTTTGCACAATGTCAATTTGTTGCTGTTGAGGATGAAAGGGCATTGGCGCCAAAAACCAAATCAGAATCAGATTCGACATCCAATTGACGTACTACACATTAATGTAGAGTATACTGTGGGCCGTACCACAATGCCCGTGATCAAAACGGCTCCACATGTCATCTACTCACGTGCCCAAAAGCTACAAGCGAAGATGAACTTCCTGCGCTCGTCGTCGTCCGCCGCGTCTCCGCCGCCGGCGCCAGGCTACGAGTACGCAGCACCAACGTACCCTGGGGGGTACAACGAAGTTCCCGCGGGTTACAATCAGCAAGCCCCGGCGCCGCGCCAAGCGCCCGTGACCAGTATCGACACGGACCACAACGACATGATCTACGATATCCAGCTGGACTACTACGGCAAGCGGCTCGCGACGTGTTCGGGCGACCGCTCGTTCCGCGTCTACAACGTCTCCGCGTCTACGGCGCCGCCGTCGAGTGGACCACCGAAGAGCAAGGGCCACGAGGGCGTAGCGCCCGAGCCGGCGCACGTGCTCCAGGCTGTGGTGCCGCTGCCAACGGACTCGGCTGTGCCCGTCCACCGCTTGTCGTGGGCACACCCAAAGTACGGCAGCGTTCTTGCGCTTGCAGCCCAGGATGGACACGTCTACGTGTACAGGGAAGAGCTGGGCCAGCACGGCCAGGACACGGAGTGGCATGTCAAGTACGTCCACACGTTCCACTCGCAGAACGTGACCAGCATCGCATGGGCGCCGTACGAGTACGGGTTGTGCCTTGCAATCTCCAGTGCGGACGGCCAAGTCTCCTTCCTCACGCGTCTAAAGGAAGGGTGGGTCACGACGTCGTCGTTCGTCAACTCGCACGACGGCGCAGCCTGCATGGCCGTGAGCTGGGCGCCGTACAATTCGCTCGGCTCTCAAGGAGCCTCGGGTCCGATCCAACGAGTGGTCACGGCGTCCATCAACACGGCGGTGACGATCTGGCAGTTTTCACCGGAAAGTAACGCCTGGGTGGTCGCTGGCGAGCCGCTGTACGGCCACAACGACTGGGTGCGTGACGTCGCCTGGGCGCCGAACGTGGGCATCCCGGCCAACGTGATCGCCTCAGCCTCGGACGACCACACTGTCCGAGTCTGGTCTCAGAGCGACGCGGCGGGCGACTGGACCGAGCACGTGGTGCACACTTTCCGGAATCCCGTGTACAGGATAAGCTGGTCGCTCACTGGCTCGGTGCTGAGCATCGCGACGGGGGAAGACGAAGTGACGTTCTGGAAGCAGCGCCTGGACCACTCGTGGGTGCAGCTCTCTTCCATCAACGACCAGGGCGCCAAAGCGCTGGCCTGAAGAAAGCGGGGGAACGTAAAATGTGGCGTAGTTTACAGCGAGTGAACGAAACGAAATAGGAAACGTCGCCAATCGGAGTGAACAAAACAAAAAGGATGGAATGAGACGGGATTCAGTGGAATATTACGGCACTAGAGCTCTTCTAGTTGTAATCTCCATAGTGTTTTCGGCCCGGCATTGCATGGGAAGCTCGGCGCGCATCGCCAACAAGCGGTAGCAGACAGATGGAGACGAGAGCAAGCCCCAAGCGGATGAAGTCCGATCCGTCGTCACGTGCGCTAACGTCGGCTGAGTCATTTGACGCGAGGCTGCGCGACGTCTTTTCCTTCCGCGCGGCAATCCCAGTGGTGAGTGATGTGTATGATGTACAGTACCCTGTTCACAAGATTTATGATGTTGAGTTGCGTAGCTCGATGAATATCTGTCGTCAATCCAGATCGACGACGATGATCCGGGCTTTGTATTGAGCTGGGACTTGAACAACTCAATTCGTTTGTGGTTGCAGCGAACGGTCAGAACCCAGCTCGTGCGCCTGGGTGGCTGCAGACGTCCCCCCCCCCGCGGATCACGGTCAAACTCGTTCACGGACGATCTCGTTGATGAGCTCGAGCAAGTGGCAGGTGGTCGCTGTGGGCGTGTGCTGCTGGCGCCAAATAGACCAGACCAGTTCGGCGCCATTTTGCTGACGCTGGGCGCCCTACAGAACGATAATTTCCTGTAAGATGCCGCGCAGGTGGCGCTACCAGTGGTCAACAATGTCCAGCAATATCTCGCCACGACCTATTACCTCACAGAAACGAAAGCGCAGCGATCGGAACCGAACAATCTCCCGCCGACTCGTCGAAATGGACAGCCATTGCGTCGGCTCTTCATCTGATGCGCTGTCGTCTGTGCGCGTATCGAGCCCGCTGTGGGTGTGAGTTGCAGAGTCACCCGTTTTGTAGTAGCTGCATAATACCGTCATCTCAATGTGAGCTAGACTGCAACTAGTACTTTAATTTAAATGGATGTTGTCGCGCCCAAAGTCTCTCTCTGTTCACACTCTCACGTCGGATAGATTACGCTGCTCTAATAGACCGCAACAATTCTGTCGCATTGTAGAATTACATCGGAGAACAACAGTAGAGTCGAATGGTTTATTACTTCCCATGCAATACCGGGCCGAAAACACTATGGAGATTACAACTAGAAGAGCTCTAGAGCCGTACTATTCCACTGAATCCCGTCTCATTCCAAGTGGATATCCTTAAATCGTTTGTTTCGCTCGAATTTTAGTGTTTACCTTGTTTGGGTCTGCACAACCAACTACTATGACGTGTGGTAGGTTCTCATCACGAACGACGTCACGTCGATGAGCTGGAAATGCTCGCTGGCGCCGTCCACGAGCTTTTTGTCGGCCTCGGCGATGCGTAGACAGAGCTTAGCCTTCTTGGTGTCCGTAAGCTTGTCATTGGCCACGATATCCGAGCTAAGCTGCTCGAAGATGGTGATCACGGGGTACCCCGCCAGCAGAATGTTCTCCACTTCGCTCTTCATCTTATCAAAGTTGTTGGACGTGACCGCGGTCCAGAAGATCTCCAGGATCTCTGGCGGCGCAAGCTGCAAGAATAAGAACAAGAACAAGAAGAAAGCCTCAGTTCCCACGTAGTACTTCCCACAAGTCAAGACGATATCATCAAGCAGCGTCCACCACACGTACCCCTGCGACCGCCAGCACATCCTCGCGCGTGATTTGGTCCTCTCCCGAGAGCTGCTTGGCGCTTTGCAGCGTGTTGATGGCCTTGCGCATGTCTCCTTTCGAGCACTCGAGAATCGTGTCGAGCACGTCGTCCTGCGCGAGCTGCACTTTCTCCTCCTGGCAAATGTGGCGCACGCGCGCGACCATGGATCCTTTCTCGAGCGGCGCGAACCGAAACTTGGCGCAGCGCGACGCGATCGGCTCGATGATGCGGCTCACGTAGTTGCAGATCAGGCAGAAGCGCGTGACCTTGGAGTAGTTCTCCATCATGCGGCGCAGCGCTGACTGCGCGTCGTTCGTCATTGAGTCGGCCTCATCCAGCACGATGATCTTGAACGGCGGCATGCCACCCGACGAGCTGCTGATCGCGCCCTGGGCAAAGCCCTTGACCTTTTCTCGCACCACTTTGATGCCGCGGTCGTCGGACGCGTTGAGCTCCAGAAAGCGGCCGTTCTTGCGGAAGTCCGAACCGAAGAGCTGGCGCGCCACGGCCACGATGGTCGAAGTCTTGCCCGTGCCTGGCGGTCCGTAGAAGAGCAAGTGCGGGAGCTGGCCGTTCTGGATGGACGTCTTGAGCGTCGCGACCACGTGGTCCTGGTGGGAGATCTCGTCCACGTTCTTCGGGCGGCTGGACATGGCATGGAAACACGTCAGTTTGAGGAGCTAGCCATTGCGTGGACTGAGAGCAAAATGAAACCGCACTATTTCTCGACCCATGGTAGCGCGGACGGCGCGATGTCTGCGCTTGCGGCAGCGGCTCCCTGGCGGCTGAACATGGTGGTAGTGGCCGTCTGCTGGTGTCCTATGCCGCGCAATGAATGATTCCCGCCAAATCGCGGACAGCTCATTTGAGAACCGGTTTTAGTACCGGTATATAGTCCTTCGCACCATCAACGATACTCAGTCCTGTCGAACCCACTAACCAAACCACTGTGGTCAACCAAGCATGATATATGCTGGCAGTAAGAAAGCGAAAGCTCCATTTCGACTGTTTCTTGACTGGTATAATAATTTTCTATGGTGGGAGGAGTTTAGTGCTCACTATTCGGTACGCGACTGTCGAAAAAAACACATGAACGCGTGGTGGCTGGGGGACACCAGGAAACAGCTACCCAAACTTCTCCGAGTGGTAGTCAAAGATCGTGCCGCCCGGGGACGAGTCCGAATACTTTTTGCACATTTCGTCGAGGATCTTCTCGAGCGCGTGCGGGCCGCAGAAGAAGACGCCGATCTCTTCGTGCGGGTGGTTGCGACGCGCGTCCTGGAAGACTTCGTCCCAGTCGGGACGGCCAAAGTGAGTCAGAATCTTGGACTTGAGCCCGGAGACAATATCGCGCCCGGTCTGGTCGTGGACAAACTGCTGGAACATCTTGAGCTGCGACGTGTTGTCGCCATCCTTGACGGTCGTCAAGTACTGATGCGCCTCGATGATGTTGTCGCGATCCATGTTGGTGATCTGGTTCATCGTGGTGTCGAACCAGCCGAGCGACTCCTGCGCTCGCGTGGTCCAGTGGAAGTACAGCTTCTGCAGCTTGAACGACGTCGGGTGGCGCACGTGCTTGCAGTTCTTGCAGCGGTAGTCCTCCCAGAGGTGGACGACGTCCTTGAGGATCGAGGAGAACGGCGTGACACCGATACCGCCGGCCACACAGATGACGGTCGAGTAGCGGTGATAGTCCTGGGTCGGCGCACCCACCGGGCCATCGAGGTACACATCCGGGTACTCCTTGTTGTTGGCGTGGCAGTCGGCGATGAGCTTGTGGAACGCTCCCGTCCAGTCACCGGCCTTGCGCATGTGGATGCTCACGTAGTTGTCACCAGGAGCCGACGAGATCGTAAATGGGTGCCACTCGTGGGTCGAGATCGACGGGCAGTTGATGAACAGGTACATACCCGGGCGGTACACGAAGCGGCGAGGCTTCTCCATGAAGACCGCGCATGTCTGCTCAAGCTCCACGGCCTCCAGGATGCGCACCGGAGCGGCAAACATCTTGGCGTAGCGGAAGCGACGCTCGATGAGGTAGATACTGAACGGCGGGGCGATCCACATGTACGAGGAGGCACGAGCGAGCCACGACGTGGCGCCGTGGAAGCAGAGCACGATCAGGAAGATACCGAACAGCATGTGCGAGTACCAGAACAGGTTGAAGTTTCCCTGGCGCAACTTGGGGAAGGCCGCGAGCGGGAACGAAATGGCTGTGATCGCGATCAAGATCACCCCGGTCCACACGGGAATAGCCTGAAGCATGACCGCGAACGGCGGCAGGCCGTTCTTGAAAGCGTCGACCTTGCGCTCCATGAAAACAGAGCGGGCGATCTCGTCGGGTGTGGCGATCAGGTACAAGTGGATCTCGTTGCTCACGTGGGCGAGCGTGTGGACGATGCCCGCGAGCAGCAGCACCGTGCCGCAGATCTTGTGGGCCTCAATGTGGTCGTCGAACGGGATGTAGCGCCAGAGCAGCTTGCTTCGCTTCATGACTTGCGTGATCGAGCGCAGCATGGGCATGAGCACGAGCACGACGTTGAGCATGATCACCTGGGCGCAGCCTCTCGCGAGGCGAAGACCGTACCCCATCGCTGGGTCCACCTTGTACGAGTGCCACTTGAGCCAGAACGCCAAGTTGTTGACGATGGCGTAGATCACGAGCCACCAGATGCGGAGCTTGTTGGCGTCGTACCAGGCTCCAAATTTGCTCTTGCTCGCCTGCGTGCGCATGCTCTTGTGGGAGGTCACCTCGGGCTTGTCCAGGCCATACGAGCCGGTCACGTAGTTGTTGAACACACGTCGAAACTGCTCATAGTCCATCTGGCCGTTGCGGGCGTTGGCCTTCTTGAACATGAGCGCTGCGACCGTCTTGAAGTCCATGCCGAGCAGCTCGAGCTTGGCGTTGGAAAAGTTGCTTTCGAGCAGCTTGACGATCTGGTCCAGCGACACCGTGCCCTTGTGGTCCACATCGAGCGTGTCAAAGATGAAGCGAAGCTTCTCTTCGGCGTCCACGTCCAGCTCCATGACGGCGTCGATGAGGAACGCGTTGCCGTCCACGAGCCCGTGGTCGTTGCCGTAGCCGTCAAACTCGTTGTCCTGCACTTCGAACGCCTGCGAGAACGTGGCGCGGTCGATGTAGCCGTTGGGCTTGGCCATCGAGCCCATGGCGTCACGCAGCATGGTGAGTCGCGCCATGGGCGTCATGCTGTCCTGCAGGATGGCCGTGTCCTGGTCCTGCGAGAATCGGATCGAGTACTTTTGCTCAAACGCGCAGTCGCCCAGAATGGGCACCGAGACCACGTCGGCGTTGGCGCCCGGGCCGCCGCGCGTGGACTCGGGCTGGACCTTGAACGACGAGAAGCTCGTGGACATGCGCTGCATCATGGACGAGCGCATGAGCGCGTCCACGTTCGGGCGGCGGCGGCGGCGCGAGTTGCCGCCGCCCGCGTGCTGGGAGACCGTGACGAACTGGTCGCTGGACATGAAGCTCGTGGCTTTGGCCGAGGGAGCCCCTCGCTGCGGGACGGACGGCTGCGGGTTGAGACGCGGCGCCGGCGCGCGGGCCTGGCGCAGGTGGCGGCTCGTGGGCGACGGCGTCGACATGTCCACGAACTGCTGCGTGTAGTTGCTGGGCGTGTTGTCCGCGTCGACGACGACGGCCGTGGGCGGCGCCGGCGGGGCGGGCCGACCAGCGCGACCAGCGAGACCGGCGTGCTGCATGCGCTGCTGCTTCTGGTTCTGCATTGCGGTGCAGAAAGCAGTGGCGGATTAGACCCTCGGAACAAAGGGGACTAATTGCCGACGGGGCCGGGAGTGTGCGCGGTGGACGTCCGGAACGGATATGGTCGGCGGCAGTCGGTTAGACTGGGTAGAGGCGTAGGGGAGGGGAGGGGAGCGGAGGACTGTGATGTAAAACAACGCAACTTGCGCTTTCCAGCCGGTCCGCTGGCAAGTCGAAAATCACTCACTGGAGAAACAGGATGGTGCTGAAGGGCGAGGGGTGGATAACCAGATGGTGCAGCGGATTGGAGATGGACCTCTGCGCTTTCACTGTGACCGAATAACACGACACGGGTTGACTATGGGCCGGCTGGCGGTCAGCACGGTACCAGCGCCAGAGACCTGCGCCTCGGCGATCCTACGAATGAAGTTGAACCGACTCTGTGGACGAGGTGACACTGTGGCCACTGGCCACAATCTGACCAGATTGGACGGAGACCTCTCTCCGAAAAAGTTCCAACGCATACAATCCAACGGCACCAATGAATCTTCTGGATGCAGACGATTCAAGTTGCGTGTATTCTCGACCATCAGTGCCTGTTTGGGCTGAACAACTGTATTACTGAAACGCCTCTAGGAACCACAGTCCGTTGGGCCATGCAGGGCTGTGAGGATCGGATTTTGATCCATTGATGATTGGGCCACAACAGCAGGACTGAGATCTAGGTTGTCTGATAACCTTGACCCTCGAAAAGTTGTCGACGGTCTGGCAAATCTGAACACATGCAGATGGTTCCACGCCAGTGGAAATCCACTTGCGTCGTAGATCGCCCAATTCATCGTGAAAGAGAACCAACTGGAACACCGATCTGAAAATCCAGGACCACCGCATCTCATACCATCAACACTCAAATTACAGAGCTCCATCAGAGCTCCATCACTCCAGAGCCAAATCAGTAAAGAATCTGTCTTTCTAGCCAAATCAGTAAGGAGTCTGTCTTTTCTGGTCAAAAGCCATTCTTTCTATATCTCCCTGACTTTTTGATTCGGGAGACAGATTCTTCAGAACCTGGCCACCTGGCTGGAGGCCTCATGCCGGCCGCACCAGATGGGGTACACATCAAACTGGTCTTTCGGTTGTGGCTGTGATCTGAAGCGCAGAGTTGTCCAGTCATCATCCAACGATTGTATTACCAACAATTGACGTGAAAGTGGAAATGGTGCCGTCAGAGTCGAGCCTCGACTCGAGGGTCTGACATGGGTGTGCTTGGCTTTTGCCTCTTTGATGTTGGTTCCAGACGGATTTGTGTTGAACAAGCTGGATCAATCTAACAAGGCCCCCACCCTCTCTAGCCTGTCGGACGGCTATATGATAGAGTATTAGATGAACGTTATCTACTCGATTGAACTTCGATATCGTAGAGAGGCCACCGAAAGGGAACGCTCCGCTATCCACTGCAGCTCTTTTTCACGCAGACTCCTAATCTTCCCACACGACTTGCCGATGGCGAGAGGATATCAAGCCGCCACCATCAACTTGATCATGGCTACACCGACAAGCGCCGACCCTGCTGCAGCTTCCATGCAGCCTCCACAGCACTGAACTTCAGGTCGCCACTTTCTGCGGGAGGATATCAAGAAAAGGTATTCAGCATTCAACATCACCCACTCGGTGGGATTTCTCACGATGGTGCTACATCACTAAGCTTCCATCGTCACAAGCATTAAAATGATTTCTATGTCAATTCTCGATGACAGGATTATAGTGCCCACCAGGCGCTTTTACCGAAGCTGTCATGCACTTCGAAGCAACTGCACCGTGCAGTTCAAACTTCGCCTCGAAGATCGAGCGGAAAAACAACGTGGCGTGCCACGCTCAATGATCATCATAGTCGATGATTTGGTGAAAGACTTCGTGAAATGATCTGCTTGATTGCGGGTTTCATCAACCGTTTCTTCATGGAGATTCTGACGATCAGGATCTCCATGAAGAAATATCCCTATGCGACGTTTGAGGGTTTCAACATACAGTGTCCAGCACACTGTATTTCGAAGACAGACCTCTGAGATGATGTCTCCTTGGCCGAATGTCGTCATTTGGTGGAGAAAGTGTTCCTTGGAATGTAGTAAAAGCATGGTGACGAGAGCAATGGCAGCGAAATCGTCCGTACATTGCAAGCAAAAATCGTTTTTGCATCATAGCAGCCCTGTTAGGTGATTGAAGCGAAGCGCATTTTGTTTTGCTGCACACGAGATATTAAAGAAAAATGCGGTCAGTCTCTGCAATTGAAATTGGTTCCAGGCAATTTTGGTGAGCAAGAGTACTGAAACATCGTCGTCAGTTCTGGAAGTTCACACCTGTCGCTGCACCAGGAAATCCGCATTGGAAGGTGTTCCACCATTGTGTCTGGTCATCGCATCCCGTGTTGTTCTGATTGTGACCACTACAACAGCTGCTGAGACTAGTGTCGACTGAAAGCTGCAGTGCTGCAATTCTCTTCTGCAAGACGCTTTCACAGCGGAAATCATGACACCAGATGGGGTTGCGGAAAGAAGCCATTCAGAGAGCCAGTTCACGATTGTAGCTACACTCTTTTCCAAAGGTCTGCAATTAACCCACTTTCTCCAAAATATTAGATTTGACAGTGCCATCCTTTTCCCTTGTTTGGGTGAGACGTGTCCCGAAACCAAATTTCCTCTCCGGTAGTTCCAATCGCTGACGCGCGAGAATGGTGGGCGCGATGGTCCGACGTAGCATGGCAGCGGCGGCGCTTGTCGGCCTCTGCACGCGTAGCCAGTACGCAGATGCCTCTTCGATGGAATCTGTGACACAGGCGAAGACCCAGGTGAAACTGGTCTCGATCCACCCGCACAACGCCTCGGCGTTCACCGAGGGGCTCCTCTTCCTGGACGACACGCTGGTCGAGTCCACGGGGCTCGCGCGCCACTCGTTCATCCGCCAGTACAAGCTCAGCAACCCGACGGACGTGGAGGTCGCGATTAGGTTCGCGTTGGAGAGCGACGACGCGGACGACGACGGAGATGGAAGCGACACGGACGGCGCGAGCGGCGATGATGACGACGACGTCCAGGCGGACGATGACGCGACGCCGACCACAACTACGACCACGCCTACGACCACAGCCACACAAATGATAACGCCAACGCCAACGCCAAAGTCCAGGGCGAAGGCAAAGGTGAAGGCTGCTGCCACATCCACGCAACTGCTGAACGAGTTCCAGTTTGACGCGGAGATCTTCGGCGAGGGCATCGCGTGCATCGGCGACAAGATCTTTGCGCTCACGTACAAGCAAAGCAAAGTGCTCGTGCTCTCGAAAGCGGACTTCTCGCTGGTGGGCACCCACCCGTTCCACACCTCGACGGGCGAAGGCTGGGGCATGACCACCGACGGGAGGCTGCTGATCGTCAGCGACGGGTCGGCGAGCATCCAGTTCTACGATCCGCAGCAAAACTTCAAGCGCGTGCGCACCATCGAGGTGACGTCGACCGCCACGGGCGAGAAGATCGACCAGATCAACGAGCTCGAGTACGTGGAGGGCGAGATCCTGGCCAACGTGTGGTTCAAGAACCTGGTGCTGCGCATCGACCCGGCCAGCGGCCGCGTGGTCGAGGTGTTGGACCTGAGCTGGATCCCGGCCATGGTGCCCAACCTGCTCACCATGAGCGACCAGCACATGCGCACCGAGGCCGTGATGAACGGCATCGCGTACAACCCCAAGAGCCGCCACGTGTTCGTCACCGGGAAGCTCTGGGACTCGATCTTCGAGCTCGAGCTGTCGTATTTGAAGCCTCACGCGCTGCGGAAGACCACGGCGTAGCAACGCTGGGGAGGGGAATACTAATGGTCGCGTTGTGTGCATTTTTTTTTTGTTGGTGGGGGAGGCAATAGAAGATATCGATGGTTTTCATTCGAGACGGCAGTGGGAGATTGATCGTCCATTGGGCTCGTATTGGACGCGCATGGGAGAAGAGGAGAGCTGCAGGAGCGGTGCCAGTCTGTGGTAGAATTCTAAACGACTTTACGTCAACGTTGCTGACAGGAACGAAACCGGTGCCATCGTGTCGTCATCGCTCTCGGCGCGGATCGCCGACAAGTCCTGCGACGTGTTTTTGAAATTCACAGACGAGCGGCCTCTTCGTATTCGTACCGGCACTGGCGGTTGTACTTTGCACGGCTTCCGCTTCGGCGTCCAGTCGTTGGTGTTATGGCCATGCCGCTGCCCCATCAAGCCACTGCTCCGCCGTTTCCGTCGAGTCTCGTTCGCTGCAGCTGCATCCTCATACAAAAGCTGCTCTCCATTGGTACTGTCACACCCTCTGCCGACTTCTTCTTCCTCCTCCTCTTCGGCATCGTCGTCTTGTAAGGTCAGCTCGTGGATCGTAACAGCCTGGTCATGGAGCCGGCGCTTGAGCTTGTCTCGCTCACGCTGGAGACCCGCCAGCTCGCGCATGAGCTCGACGACTTTGCGCTCGTACTCGCTCTGCAGACTCTCTTTCGTATGCGCAAACGACGCGCTCGTCTTCGTCAATTCATCTCGTAGATGGTCGCACTCTCTTCGCAACACCATCTCAGTGGCGCTTTCGGCTGAGTTATTCACAGGAGAAGAGCGGCTCTCGGTTGAATAGGAGGCGTCCAACGCCTGCCCTGCTTTCGACGGCGACACGTAGCGCGACTTAAGCAGGTTGTCGATCGTGTGGGCCTGCTCTTCGATGAGTAGATTGGCGCTGAGCTGCGCGGACATGATGTCGTTCCACTGCTTGGTCTTGTCGCTCTTGAGCTGATCGAACTCTTCCATGTGGTGGTCAAACTGAAGCTGCAGCGCTTCCTTCTCACAGGTGAGTCGCTGCTTCTCGGCCTCAAGGGCATTGATCGCATCCTTGCTCCGATCCAACTACACACAGCGTGACTGGTCAGCACTGTGAACTACAAGTTGGCAAATGGTGGTTAACTAACTTCTTGTCGTCGTCCGACCTCGAGCTCCTGCAGTTGGCGGCTCTGGTCAGCTGTCTGTATACCGTGACTCAACACGATGGGTTAGCAGCTAATCAATCTGTAGGCAAGTCGCGTACACAACGCACCACTGTGGTCATCTTAGACAAATTGTCCATCATTTCCTGGATCTGTCGCTTGGCGTCTTCGCTCCTCTGCGCTTCCTCGGACGCTATCCGTTCTAGCTCCTGGATCCGCTTCTCAGCCCGAGACAGTATGTCGACCAGCTTCTTCTCTTTCACGTGAAGGTCCTCGTACTTCCCGCAGAATCCTTTCAGTTCCGTTTGAAGCTGGTCACAGTCGCGCATCGACAGCTGCAGCTGCTTGGACACGTCCATGTACTTGGCGTTCACGTCCTGGAACCGATCCCACCGCTCCAGTTCCATCTCCTGGACGACTTGCAGTCTGGTCTGTTCTCGCACGGCGCCCATTTTGGTCTCCACATCCTCTTGGCGCTGCTCGGGCGTCTTCAGGCACATCGTACACGTCGCACTGTTCCGCTTGAACCGCTTCTCTAGATCCCAGTACTCGTTTTCCTTCTCCTTCAACGCCTGCTCGTGGCGCGTCATCATCACGTTCATGCTCTCGTATACGCGGTCGCTCTGCTCCACGATCAGCTCTCGAGACTGGAAGAATCCGCTGTAGTCCTCCTGGAGCATCTGCAGCTGCTCCTTCGCCAGTGCATACGCAGCCAAAACCTCGCGCCATTTCTCTTTCATTTTGCGCACCGTGAGCTGGTGCTCGCCCTTCATTTCGCTCTTGCCCGAAAGCGCCTCCTGCAGAGCCGTCGACAGGTCCGCCACCTTGCGCTTGTACTTGACCACCTCGCTCTGCATCTTCTCCTTGAGCTGGAAACTCGCCTGCTCTCGGTATCGGCTCTCGTGGAGCTCTTTGTCTTGCACGGTTAGTCGCGCCTTGGTCTTGTCGAGCTCCTCCTTCAACGGTTTCTGAAGCGCCTGCCACTCTTTCCGCTCGCTCTCGAGCTTGCTGCGCAGCTGCTCCACACGAGCGCGCAGCGCCTTGCGCTCCTCGTGGGTGCTGTTGGCGTTGGACGCCGCGTCTTTGCGCACCAGCGCCAGGGCGTCGCCATGCTTGCGCTCCATTGTGCGCACGGTCTCACTTAACTCGGTGAGCTTGGCCTGGTCGGCCTGGTGCTGGTCCAGTGCCGTTTCCAGCAGCAGGCTCGTGTGGCGGAACTGCTCCTGATGTTTTAAACTCTCGCGCTCGCTCGCGGTCAGCGCCGCCTGGAGCGACGCAATCTCCTTCTTGAGCTGCACAGCGTGCTGGCTCGCGACGGTTGCGGCCTTAGCGGCCGTCTGGTCTTTCTTCACAAGCTGCTGCCGCAGCGACTCGAGGTCGCGAATGAACGCGCGTCGCTCCTGGGTACAGGTCGCGCGTCCACTGTCAGTCCTATGACTATAGCTGAAGGGGTGAAGCATGGGTCATTGGTTATGGTCACCTTCTCGAAGCAGCGCTGGACGTCTTTCATGGACAACATGCTGTCGACGGCTGTGGCCGAGGCCGCCACCAGGGTCGCGCCGCCGCCGCCGCCGCCGCTGTACATCTTACTATAGCTGCCACCGCTGCTATTCCGCGCGCGGGACGCAGCGTTAACTTGGCCAGGACGAGGTAGCATCGCGGCCTATTCGTCTTGTAAGCAAAACGATGCCCAAGATGCGTATATTTGGGAACACGTTGACGACTTCAACGACCACTCTCACCTGTGACAGTCATTTAGTTGGGTATATGAATGACTGCAATTTGGGCAAAACTACTACTGTCGCTGGATTGTTACCTTCGAAAAATGATATTACGCACCATACCTTGCACATGCCTAGTGCCAGCCAAGCCGTTTCGAAACGTCGGCTGGGTGCTCAAAATGGCAAGTGCCCGGCCCACACGCCACCACAAGCACAGCCGCAACTGACGCTCCTATCATGTGAAAAGCTTCGTCAATGGAGGTGGCGACTGCTGTTGAGTGGCACGCTACAGTAGTTGGCTCCGGCACTGGTGGTGGCAGCGGCATACCATTATTCGTACCATGTCACAGATTTGTCACCACATTCGGTAAAACCGGTACAGTAGCAAAGAGCTCCACACTCGAATTTCCTGCCGATCTCCACGATGGCGGCGCGTGGACGCTTGACGCTGCGGCAGCTGCAGGTGCTGCACCGTCACGGCGACCGCAGTCCGCTAACGAACGTGTATCTGGGCAGCGGTGCCGGCGCCGTGGCCGAGGAGGTCGCGCGCTGGGACGCGCGTCTGCCGTCGGACGCTTCGCTGGACGCACTGGGGCTCTACTACCGACTGCGCGACGCCGCGCCGACCACGAAGGTGATGCAGCAGCAGCCCTTTGGTTGCCTCACGGACAAGGGCGTGGGTCAGATGAAAGCGCGTGGGGAGCAGCTCGCGGCGTTCTGTGCGAAGGAAGGGCTGGCGCTGGAGACGCTCGAGGAGAAGGACCTGCTGGTGTACTGCAATGCATACCTGCGCACGCAGCTGAGCGTGCAGGCGCTGCTCACGGGCATGCTCCACGGCCACGACCACCTTGTACCGCCGGTCCATGTACTACCGTTAGATCGTGACATGATCCACAGTACGTGTTCTGTGTGATAGACGGATGGATGACATTAGTGTGCTCAGACAAATGTGTCCCAACTTGCCGTATTCCTTCGTAGCATACTCGGTGTACCCTGAGATCTCGACGCTTACGCGGAATCTCGATATCGAGAGCGAGAAAATGATCCAGCGGGAGCAAGAGATGGCGGCGTTGAAGCAGGAGCTGCTGTACGCGATGCCACTGTACCGGAAGGGTGGCGCGCAGTTCTTCTGGACGACCTGCGCCGACTACTTTTATTGCCGAGAGGCGCACGAGTTGTCGCTGCTGCCCGGTGTAGAGACGCTGCGCGACGCCACGGTCAACCACATGAGCTTCCGCTACCACCAGGTATGTGCGTCCATGCATTTAGGGCCATTGAGGGATATGTCAGTCTTGGACTTAAATCAACCTGGTGAAAACAGTTCTACGACCACCGTCGCATCCGCAGCCTTGTGGCGGGGCAGCTCATGGACCACGCTATGAAAGAGGTACGAGTTCCTTGACCCAGTCCCGTCTCGACTGGAAGTCTGTTCTAACGTGTGGCTGCAGATGAGCAAGATCCAACAGGGCGACCAGGACGCTAAGAAGCTGGTGGTGTACAGCGGCCACGACGTCTCGATCCTCGCTGTGCTACACGCCATCGACGCTGACCTCACGCGGTCGCAGACGTACTGGCCTTCGTACTCGTCGACACTGTCGTTCGAGCTGCTGGAAGACGAGGCGCAGCAGTGGTTTGTGCGCGCGCGCGTCAACGGTGAGGTCATCGCGCTGCGTCAGCATCCCGACGCCGTGTCTATCGGTGGCTTTAGTGACATTATCCACGACCAGATCGACATTTAAGAGGAGGACGCATAGATAGAAAAAGTGTATTACCTCTAAGCAACGAGTCAAACTGTTAAAAACTACGACAGCAGCTCGGCTACTTGCAGCGCTCGCTTGTATCGGCGTCTTGTGAGCCGCACGACAACGTCCTGCGCCTCGGTCTCCTCGTCCTCGGCCTTGTCGGGCACGCCGGCGTCGATGATCTCGTGCGCCGAGTCGAGCACTCGCTCGCGCGCGACGCCCTGCAGGCCGCCCAGGTACTCGAGCACGAGCGAGAACATCGACTTGGGGATCACGTCGGCCTCGAACATCCACGTCAAGATCCACTGCTGCTTGATTTTCTAGATGGGGATGGACACGATCCGTCAGCTTGCTCGATATTACCATCTCCAGTACAATCCCAGCATGGGTTGCTTACCTTGAACTTCCAAGTCTCTTCACCGTCCGCAGCCGGCTCGCCGCGCTTCTTCCACTGCTCCAGATAGTACTTGGCCGACTGGATCATCTCGGGCGAGCGGTCGCTCTTGCCGCCCGTAGCGTCCGTCACAGACGCATTCGCCGCCGCTGGCTCTCCACCCGTGGACCCCTTGATCTTCTTCGCATCCGCAGATGGCTTGTCCGCCGCCGCGCGGCCACGCTTCTTGCCCACGACGCTAACCGCGGGCTTGGTCTCGCCGTCGTCGCCGAATTTGACGTGGTTGACACTCTTCGCCGGCTTGAGGCTCACGCCTAGCCCCGTGATCTTAGCGGAGGCCGCCGGCACGAGCGCCACGGTCGCGCCCTTGACATTATGCGCCTTCTTATCCTTTCCGCGCTGCTTCTTCGACGGCTTGGCGGCCATGGTGGTCGATTTACTAACGCTCAGTTCGCGGGAGATCTGTCTTTTCGAGCTGGCCAATTTAATGCGATTGACTTGCCATGGGCGATGGATTGGCCACCGACTGGCAGTTAACTTACTTGCGACTTCAAAATGTACTGATATAAGGTTCAACTACACTGTACTGACCTAAGTGAGTGGATCCACTGTAAATCAGTAGATATGGGGCCATATATGAGGATTTTGAGGCATGATTAGACCCAGTACACCGAACCATCGCGGTTGAAACAGTTGAATCTATCGTCACTGCTGAAGCAAAATGTTATTCATCACGTAATTAAGGATTCAGCAGCTTCCTTCCCGTCTCTTTGCCATGCAGAGAGCCATGTAATTCACGTCAGCTTTAGGCCCAGGTAGTGTGCAGGCGTGGTCTTGGCGGCAAAAACGGCATCATGGTTTTCTGCTGAACGTCGCTGATTGGCGGGATTCTGATGTTCTCTCTTCTGATTGGTGGAATGAGACGACATCAATAGTATCCCGCTCTCAAATAAAGCACATGTAGCCATTGGTTAACTTTGCAAGCACAAAGTTCACCACGCAAACCGCGCGCCAGCGTTCAAAACCGGCGCGAAACGTCCGCATCCAAGATGTAAGCTCCGCTCGACAGGATGCAATGCACTTCTCCTCTTGCGCCGTAAGTGAAGAAGTCCCCTCCAGAGTAGGGAATTCCGTACCATGTGCCAAGGGGGTGCGCGCAAGCGGCCGCGTAGCAGCACCAGCAGTGGCAGCATCAGCCACTCCAGCCAGCGCAGCCGCAGCGCCCTCGCCGTCCACCAGGTCACGCCCGAGCCCAGCTGCGCAAGCGACTCGGAGAGTGAGCCAGCGCACGTGGAGACGTCGGTCGAGTCCCCAGCGTCTTCGTGGTACTCGCCGCTGACCTCGTACGCGGCATCACCATCGCGAACGGTCAAGCGTCGCAAGCTGTCGTCGTCTCCTCCACGCACGCAGACAGTTCTAGACGGGGACCAAGACCCCGCGAGTGCGAGCAAGGGCGCGGAAACTGAAACACATGCAATGTCCGCGCAGAGAAATGAGATCGTTGCCGCGATTCTGACGATTGCGTCGGCGCTTGGGCTCACTAAGGAGACGCTTCACGTCTGCGTGGACGTGCTGGATCGGTACTTGTCGCTTGCAGATGCGACCGATCCGTCGCGGCTGGAAACGCTCAGTATCGCGTACGTGGCCTATGGTGCTTCTTGCAGGTGATTGCAAAGCGATGATGGGCTAACTGGACTGCTTCCATTCTGGGATTTGCAGGTGCCTTTGGCTCGCTGTCAAGTTTATTGAGACCCCGGAGACCATCGCGAAAAAGGCGATCAAGCTGATCCTCAAGCGACGCCGCCATTCGGGCAACGTACGTTCTCAATCGCCTCTACAGTGGTTATGACTACACCAGCACTGAGTGTGCATTGCTTTTTTTTCTCTGCAGTGGACGTGGCACGAGATCATCCGTCAAGAAGGCGAGATCCTGCGCGTGCTCAACTTCCGCCTCATCGGCCCCACCGTGCTGTCGCTGCTTCAACTTCGGATCCATACGGACGGCGCTGCTCTCTTGCACGAGCAGCGCCAGCTCGCGTTTTACTTTGCCGACTTGCTACTGCTCAAGGACCGCGTGAACGAGTTTTCCAAAGAACTGCTGGTCGACGCGATCTGGTTCATCGTCACAGGCCACCAGATCGCGGACGTCCAGGCGCCGCTCCTCGCGCCCGTTGTGATCCTCTTTCTCGGCCATAGAGACAACATCAACCCCACCCACCAAGCCTACAAGACGTGGTTCGCGCTGCGCTGCCAGTACGGACCGTCGCTCCAGGCGCCGTGGCAGCTTCCGTACGACCCCAAGTGTGAGTGCCGAGTGTGTGAACACACATTGGAACTTGCTATCACGACTGCAACTGTGATGCCACGACCACCGCCAACTGCTAATGACTCGATTGGTACCACAACCACCGCCACGAAGGCTGCAAGCGCTTCGCTATCCGCGTCGCTGGACTGCGTTGCTGCTCGCGGAGCCTGAAGTTTCAGGACCCAATAGAGATAGATGGACACACATCCTTCATTCTCACCAACACAATTTTGCAAGAAGTATTTATGACAAACCATGCTTCCTGTTGACGCTCTACGACGACCACTGGGCAATTTACAGCAAGTGCGACTTGCGCAGGTCCTGGTACTTCTTGTAGCCGGCCGCGGCGATGCCGCCCAGCACGAGCAGCAGCACGAAAAACGGCGTCTTCCAGCTGGACGTTTTCTTCGCCGTCTCCTCAACCGTCTTCTTGAGCTTGGCGTCAACCTCGTCCTTGACTTCGTACAGCGACTCCGAGACCTTGTCGGTCACGCGGCCGTTGACCCAGGACTCGAGCTCCTGGATGCGCTTCTCGTCCTCTGCCTCCTGCTCGCGGAGCTTCTTAATCGTGTTCTCGGTCGACTCCTTGAGCGCCGTGAACTCGTGCTCAAAGTCCTCGACGAGCTGCTCGTACTTGCGTTTCAGCAGCGTAAGCTTGGCCTCCGCGTCGCCCTGGCTCAGCGTCTCGTCCAAGTGACGCTGGGTCTTGTTCTTGACCTTCTCGTCGCTCTCCGCGTGGCTCAGGTCAATGGCATCACTGTAATCAACGACGTTAGTGTCATGGTTCACCCAGGCAAGTAGAAAGTGCAGCACTTACTCATAGACGCTGAGCGCGATGACGTCGTGGTTGTCGGCAAGTCCACCGGTGGACGCCGTGATGCCAATGGTCGCGTCATCGATCCACTCTTCCGGGATCGTCAGCTGCTTGCTCAGACACTCGGTCCACTCGCCTGTGTTCTTTGGGTCAACCGAGATCTGCACGTAATTGTCCTTGTACTGGATCTTGGCGCGCGACATGTTCAGCGACGGCGAGAACGCCGCGTTCTTCTCGTGGTAGCGCATCCCCTCCGCCATGCAGCCTTCCTTGACCATGTCGTTTAGTTCGTCGAGGCTTTTGGAGCCGTCGTTCTCGAAAAACGTCACGTCCTTGTGGCCGCCCTTGTGCTCCTGGTTCACAAACGTGTCGAACACAAAGCCCATGCCACGGAACGCCGGCCAGAAGCCGTGCATGTCGCCAGGCTGGTGGTTCGCCGACGTGGTGATCCACAGCGCGAGCCCGTCGCCGTACCAGGTGGCGGCCTGGCCGCTGATGCGGAATGTGAGCACGAGCGAAAACTCCTTGCGGCCGATGCGCTCCTTGCTCCAGACCCAGCCGCGGCGGCTCTGGCGGTCGGGCGTGAGACGCACAAAGTGGCGGTTGACGACGGTCGAGCCGCCGTGGTCCCAGTTGTTGCCCACGAGCCGCTCGCCCTCGGCCGAAATCGAGTCAAAGGGCTTCTCGAACGAGACTTTGCTCAGCAGCTCCGCAAGCGACACGTGGACGGCGAGCGCCGCGAGCAGCACGCACAAGTACGCGGCAAACGAGCGCATGGTGGTGGTGGTAGGGGTTTTCGTGGTCTCACTGAGAGAGGGAGCGAGCGAGAGAGCAATAATACGGCGCGAGGAAGCCAGCAACCCGGTCACTGCTGGCCCGGAGCTCCTCGATGGGATTTGGATAAAGGAGGTGACGTGGAGCAAGCGCGGCGGGTCAACCTACGTTCAAGCACTGTAGTGGCTCTGCTAAGTACGATCCAGTGACCTGCTTCAGGACACGCACCAAAATAATTGTCCAAATAAATTCGGATTTAGAAGGAGCGATATGGGCGAGAGATCACTAGAAACCAGCACATATGCTAAACAAGCCAACACTCAGTGCGATGAGTAGTGTGGACGTGCTCACCAACGGCACAGCTATGGCCATGGACGATGGTGCGTCCGTCGGTGATGGCGCTGACGTGCCACTCGTGCTGGTGACGTTGTCTCGGCAGCTGTAGCGCTCCGTCTTGAGCTCCAAATTCTTGTAGAGCGTGTCGAAATTGAGTGCGTTCGCAGTGCGACAGCCTTCGGTGCGGTCACCTTTGTACTCAATGGCAAACACCGGCTTGTTGCTAGCGATAAAGGGCTTGACCTCATCGCACGACTGGAGCTGGATGCACTCTTCGTTGACCGCAAAGTCAAAGTACTGGACCAAGTCAGGCGTCTGTTTGATATCGTTCTTGAGCCCAACGGACAGATTGAGCGCGTGGGCTGATTCCGCCAGAAACATGTTAAAATCGAGCTGCGTTGCCTGCGTCAGCGGGAATCCAGACTCGGCGTCCCACGCATCCACATTGTCCGGGTCCACGCCGTCGCAGCCTTTGGTCTTGGCGAGCTGCAGGCGCGTGGCCATGATCGCGCGCATTTTCTCGTTGCGCGTGTCCAAGTAGTATTCTCCATTCCAGTCGGGTAGTCGTTTGCCGTACATGTCCTTGGAGAACGCGTCTTTGTCCGGGCGCCAGTTCTCGTAGGTTCCAGCACTGAAATAGCACACCACTTTAATGCTGCGCTGCTGGAGCGCGGCGATGGTCTCAGCCGGCGTGTCGAAGAGATCGAGGTCGTACATGGAAACGTTGTAGCCTAGGTCCAGGTCTCCGTTGAGCTGGATCTGGTACGAAGTCCCCGGCCTCGGCTTCCACCATGCAGCACTTGCGCTCGTGGACAGCGTCACTGCAGCCAGCACCAGCCCTGTGCTAGTAGCTTTCATCTTGAGGGGGGGCGAGAGGATCGTGAGATGGCAGTCAGCGGTCACTGCTCAGAACCGATTGCCTGTTGTCCAACGTAGATGCGAACCCAACGCGAATTATTAGCTCACAGTTAGTTTCATGGTCCACTGCAGCAGTCCACGGTGTCGGGGGCCAGTGTACCCATATGGCACCCACCGCGAAAAGCGCTTTTCTGAGACAGTACTTCAACGTGCTGAGATTGTCCACTGAGCCCGTCCGATTTGGTCGCCATGCTGATGAAGACAACAAACACTAAACCAGCACTTCGCGATGGGAGGAAAACCCATGCACTTTTCGTCTGGGAGAGGGCGTTTACGACAAATTTTTTAAAGAGAAGTACCTACTGCAGCAGTGAGTCGCCGTTTGAGAGCGAGCGGTAGCGCAGCGGACCAGACTTGCGGTGCACGGGCGAGTGCTTGTCGCCCTCTGCGTCCATGGCCTTGCGCACGGTCGAGAGCACTTGCGGATCCACAAACTCGGTGATGAGTTCGTTCACTTCCTTTGCCAGTACCGCGCGCTCCTTGCGGATCATCTCGATCTTGTCGTTGTGAGCAGCAATGTTGAACAGGAAACGGACGTTCTCGAACACCGAACGGCTCTCTTCCAGCACGCGGATGTGCGAGTACAAAAACATGGGAAGCCCCAGCGCCAGCGGGTACGCGTACGACGAGCCGCCGATAATCCACGCCACGAAAATAAGGAAGAGCCACTGCACTGGAACAAGCACACTTTTCAGAGAACAAGAAATGTGAGCTTTCGACACGGGATAACAAAAAGAATATTCTGTCAAAGACGTACGCCGCTGCCATCATCTTGAACATGGACCGAGACTCGACGAATCCGGCCAACTTGTTCAGCTTCGTGCCTACTCCCCAATGCAATGTGAATCTCTCCATCGTTCGAAGTTCGAGCAGATATCGAACAACAAAAACGCACCCAAAAAGTAGAACGGCGAGTTGAGAAGAAGCCCCGGCGTTCCAAGCGGAAGCAGCACGAGCAAGAACAGGATGCGTTCCAGAAAGATCTGCATGAGCGAGTCTCGCTCCATGCGCATCACGATGTCCTGGTCTTTCACGCGCAGCGAATCGAGCGTGTCTTTGTACGCGGCGACTTTGCGGCGCACGTCGAGGATGCGGCTCTCCTTCGCTTCGTCGCCGCCGCAGTCCTGCTCCAGCAGGTTGATGATCTGCTGCGTCAAGTGGACGTCGCGGTTCGCGTCGATCGACGACGGCGTGTTCAGGAACAATCGCCGCATGACCCGCGCGTCGCGGATCGTCGCAAACTCGGCGGCGTTCAGCGTTACTTGGTGCATCTTGGTCTCGAGCATCTCGGTCATGCGCTTGACCTCGGTCTTCTCGTCCGATTTAAACGCCTCCGAGGTCACGTCCGACGGCGTGACCGTATACGGTGTGCCGAACTCGACCATCACTTCACTGTTGGAATCGTAAGGTGTTGGTTAGACCGAGTCGAGCAGCAGTGAGGGGAATCCGTGTTGGACTGTACGATACCTGCGGAACGATTCCTTCTTGAAGTACGTGAGACCGACCGGCACAATCGAGATGGGCTGGTCGTAGTTTTTGGCGAAGCCCGTGGCCACGCGCATCACGCCTGTGCGCAGCTTGAGCATCTTGGGCGCCGTGTAGCTCGTTCCTTCCGGGAACAGAATCATCACGTTGCCCGCCGCCAACACCTCCCACGTGCGCTCAAACATGCGCTTGTTGGAGGCCTCGATCTCCTCGGCCGTCATGTCCGAGTCCTTGTCGGCCAGCGCGTCATCAGCCCTGGGAGGGCGGAACACCGGCACGGTGCCGAGGCTGGTGAGCAGCTTGCTCATGATCGGGTTGGCGAACATCGAGCCTTTGACCCACGCGTACGGCGGCCGGTTGAGCCGCGTACACTCGGTGATGACTAGGATCGCGTCCACAAACATGTTGGGGTGATTCGGGCACAAAATCACAGGGCCTATTTATCCATGAATCGATCCAGGACGGTTAGACCAGGTGACCCAACCACGACAATAATGCGCCACGAATTTGAGATGTTTCTTACCTTCGCGGGGGAAATTGTTGATGCCGTACACGCTGATCTTGCGGTAGTATGTGTGCGCGAGCAGCCGCAGGAAGCGCGTGATCAGCGAGTACGCCTGTGTGCTCAACACAGCAACGACTAGCGCCGCCCACGCCAACGTCACCAACATACCCATTCTTGGTTCGAGCGGATCTTTTTGTTCTTTGTGATTCAGGCAGTTGGGATCGGTCTAAAGACGCTTTTGGTTCTGGTGCTGGTGGAGGCCCTCTATGGTCCAGACCAACCGCACCACCTGGGCTAGAAGCACCAATGCTGAGGTTGTTCTTGTCTGGGTGACCAACTGATGACACCGCTTGGGAGAGTGTGTCGTGTCAAATGAGCAAGGTTGCGATGGACGAGGGTGGGGGCAGTTCCGAACGAAGGAAGAAAAAAAGAGAACCCATCTGGCAGCCAGCTGATCAGAGCGCTGGCTGGACCAACCGCGCGACGTCATCACTCCTCACCAGTTCAACTTCACAAGGGCCCTCCATTAACTGATTGCATCGAGATTGTGCAAACCATGCTTTATAGAAGTGCTTGTGGAATTTCGATCCCCTTTACAAAACGATAGTCTTTCGACTGTGAAGATCGATTCGTGACATTTTGAAAACATTGAGAAAATTGGCTCGCAAAATTTTGGAATCCAGTGTTGACTAGTTTTTGTTGGGCAGTAACGCCAACACCAGGTGACGCCAGATGCACCACCTGTAATTTCCAGTGTAAAGGGCGACTTTGCATCTCGCTTGCTTGACATAAGTTTCATCTGGCACCTTGAATTGGTGCCGTTCCAGAGCGGCATGGCGAGAAGCTCATCATGGTATCAGCTCTGTGTCCGTCTTAGCAAGCTGACAGACCTGACAGTGCACAGCTGCAATGCAGCTCGAGCCTCGACCTCTTTCGATGTGTGAGCCAAAGCATAGAGACAGAGTCGACTGCGACACCGCAGCCTCAGACATCACGACTCTTGGAAAGAGCTTTACGATTCCACGACTGGCGACTCCAACGAATTTTTGCTTTCTCAATCTCTATCTCAGTCGCACTTCAATTAGAACATTCTTTCCAGACCTTTGCATCACATCAGAAAAGGGAAACGGTGGAAGACTCGTTTCTATGGTGGTGCGATTTGCCTCCCAAACAGGCGCAGTTAAAGTTAAAGCCATCATGAGAGCTGTAATTTGCCTTTGAGCAAGCTGCTACTCAAAATACCAGCCACCACCAGCGTCTGGTGTACAGCGATGTAATACCCCCACACACTTCGGATTGCCTAATAAATCGCTGGACAGTAACGGACTGCTCGGCAGCCAAGCAAGGCCCCACCCACAGTGTGTCTCCACAGGCGCAGACTGGATTTCGGAAATTCCGTACATGTATCGGAATATGTCGCGGGGATAAGTGTCCAATCAGATATCTTGACATAGCAATAAGGGATAGGGGTTTAGGGCGGAGACGAGCCAAATCGCGGATCGCCCTGCAACTTGTGAGTCTGGATCGATGGCACGCACAGACGGACGTTGGACGTAGGCGATTTTTCTGGCACAGCCAGCGCCCACCCAAGCGAATGACATGGTCGATGGCCAGTTTGACTCGTGGCGACAGTCCAAAACTTCAGCGTTGTCCGCCGGCCGCCTGGAGCGATTCCGCAGAATCTCGTCCGCCTTCGCGGTTCTGTGCTAGAGCTTGTACTTAACTTCCCAACTTCGTTCCACGACAACCTCCGTGGCTCGAGTACAGTATCAATCGATCCATCCTACAGAGAACTGTTCTTCGGTCCCCCCACCTTTCCGCGCCAGTACCAGTTAGACCCGACGTGGGTCTCAATCAACCACCCCCAGTCCCCGTTCTCCGTAGCTCTTTATCACAATGCGGTTACGGATCCCCATCAACGACGGCGTGGCCAACGCCGGGGCCTTGAACGCGACTCCTCTGGGTGTCCAGGTGCTCATCCCCGCGGCGCTCAACCGTCCGACGCACACGCTCTACAGCATCTGCATGTCGGTGCAGCCAACGCTCCAGGAGTGGACGGTCAACCGCCGGTATTCCCAGTTCCTCACGTTGCGCGACGACCTGATCCAGACGCTGCTGGGTGTCAGCAACAACGGGCGCAATGGCTGCCCGGCCTGCGCATCCTTCGCGCTGGCGCTGCGCAAGTTCCCGTTCCCGCGCAAGGCGCTGCTGCGCACGAACCGCGTGGTGCGCAAGCGCGTCAAAGCGCTGGAGCAGTTTCTGCAGCTGCTCGTGGAGCGGCTCTTCAACGATCTCCCTAAGTGCCACGTGTGCGGTGACCAGATCAAGAAGATGGTGCGGCCGTTCCTCACGCGAGGCGCGCAGCCCATGGGCGACTCGACGCCGTCTAAGATCCACCACTCGCTGTCGCTCCAGTCCTACGCGATCATCAAGCACAAGCCACGCAACACTGAAATGCCAGTCCACGACCACAAGAAGGCGCCGCTTTCCAACAACAGCGACGAGTCGTACGCGACGACCCGGCCGACAGGCTCGGACCCGGCCTTTGACGACCGACAAACCGACCGTGAGAGCCCGCGGGAAGTGACAGTCGACTTTGGTGCCTCGACGCGCAGCGACGACTCGTACGGCAAGCAGTTTGACGAGGAGACGCGCTGTACAGACACTCCCATCGCGCTGGAGGAGGCGCTCAAGCAAGTCGTGATCGCGGACAAGCGCAAGAACACGCTCGAGGAGATCAGCTTCCGGCTGAGCACGATGTGGAGCGCGTACGACAACGAAGAGACGCTTGCCGCGGCACCGCAGCTCGACATTCGCCTGTCCAACACCGAGGAAGAACCTGAGGATGGCGTGGGGCCGACCGACAACAACCGCGACGACGTCTACGACGAGGACGACGACGAGATCCACATGCTGGAAGAAAACAATATGTCGTTCGCTCTGCTCCAAGACGAGTTTGTCTTTGAGGAAGAAACCGTTGAGGATGCAAGAGAGACGCTGGCGGTGGATACGATCTCGTATCAGTTTTGAGATCTACG